>VZTI01001288.1:2845794-2939758 GCA_013397865.1 Struthidea cinerea | reverse complement strand
AGGGAGCTGTGAAAGGGGCTCAGCCTGGAGCAAAGGAGGCTCAGGGGGGACCTTGTGGCTCTGCACAACTCCCTGACAGGAGGGGGCAGCCGGGGGGGTCGGGCTCTGCTCCCAGGGACAGAGGAGGCAGCTGAGGGCCGGAGCTCTCCCGCTGCTGTCAGCGCTGGGCTGGGAGGGAGGGATGGATCCAAACCCCGCAATTACTGCCTGGCCTCTGGAAAAAGCTCAGAATCTCTCTGTCCCTCAGGCTGCCCCTGCTTTACAAAGTGCCCGTGACACACCATCAGGCTGCTCCGAAGGCTGGAGGCTGCACCGCTGGCTCGGGGCAGAGGTCTCAGGGAGCATCGCCTCGGTCAGCACTGATTCCGCACTGATGGGGGCCCTCTGCTCCCCAGCATCAGCGAGGCGAACACTTCTGTCACCCTCACGAGGGTGACAGCAACCACTGGGGATGTGCAGAGCCCCACCATTGGGTTTATAAAGCGAAATTTCGGTGGTGGGAAAAAAAAAAAAAAAAAGCGCCATTAATGCAAACGCAATTTGCATTTCCATCCAAATCATTCCCCATTTAAAAAAGATCTGCACCCCCTCTGCTGGGCTGCTCCTGATGTGCAAACATTTACCCGAAGGCAAATGCCGGAGGGAGAGCCCAGGAGTGGCTCTGAGCGTCCTGGAGAGGAGGAGGAGGAACTTTGCACCAGGGAGCAGCTCCTCACTGTCCTGCGCTGGAGCCAGGCGGGAGCAGGGGGGTTCCCAGCAGAGCTTGGCCTGCCGAGCACGGGGAGCAGTGTCTGCATCGAGAGCTCTTGTGCACCCACCCCACAGACAACGGGAAAAAGGTTCAGAGGAATGGGAGCAGATTCCTGAAGTAAAGATGGATGAGGAAAGCTGGGAAGCGTTGGCTTTGCTGCGCACAGAAAATGCAAGGATAAAGGCAGTAAAAATCCCCACAGGTTATTCTGCATGCAACCATTATCCACTGTTTTCCGTGTCCGTGAAGAATAAAAGTAGAAGAAATCAGTTCAGTTCACAGCAAGAGGGATTTCTGTCCGATACTGAGAAAAAACAAGGTAATTTTTAACTCGGGCTGTGTTGCTGTCAGATACCCCAAAGTCTCCTCCCTAAAAGCCAGTGTGGGATGGAGAACAAACCAGAACGATGGACATGGAAAAGAAGGCAGTTCCGGGGCAGTGTTTCCCTAACAAAACCTTCCCATTTTAATTGAAATTCAAAGCCAAATTTTTGCTTTTTAAGATTAAGAATTAAAAATGGGTAAAACCAGGTTTTGCTGAGTTGCTTGTACCAGCAATCGAGTGGAAGTATAAAATAGTACAAAATCTAATTTCCACTGGAAAATGTTTTTATCAATTGACTTTGCCAACTGAAGTAAAAAAAACCAACCCAAACCCAAAAATCCTATAAACCTCATCCAGTAAGTCCCACTCTGCTCTCTGCATCTCACTTGCCCAGAGTCAAGCTGATGTCCCTGGGGTGTCAGTGCCATCACCGGGTGTGACCCACACGGGACCCCGCTGTCCCCACTCCAACCCAGACCCAGCATTTCCTCACTGCTGCCTTGGTCTTCACTTTTCTCCAAATTATTGCAGCCACAACATCTGAAAGGGAAACTCTCAACCTGTTTCTTTCCCATATTTTGAATATTCATTTTTCCCCCCCCCCTATTTAAATCAAATTACCTTTTGGGGTTTTTTTCCCCCAGTCCTCACACATTAAATCTTCCGGACCACGTGGGTGAGGACCACAGAACGGTGTCCCAAAGATGGGCTAGAGGAGGGAGAAGCTGGGATGTGGCTGAGCCTGTCCCAGGACCTCAGAATACGCAGGAAAGGGAGGTGGAGTTGGCTGGAAACAACCTGAACTTGGCCAGCCAGACCTTCACAAACTCCAGGCAACACACTGGGAAGTTTTAGGTCATTTTTTCATCCATTAAAATGGTGATTATTTATCCAAGTAGATACACAGCAGTTACACTCGAGCTACAGTTGTTGGAATTTTAAACTGAGCTAAGAGAAATCACCCTCTACATCCACCAAGGGTTTGGAAGCTCTCACTTGCCCCTTTAGTGACACTCGTGTGACACTTCAATGACACTTGGAGCTTGAATTTCAACCCAGCCTCTAATACAGATCGTAACAGGAATATTTGGGAGCTCACACAGCGACACAACCCCCTCTGAACATTTACAGCGTCTTTTAGCAAATGGCTTTGTTAGAAGGAAGGAACGAGGCTCTTTTGTTTGCTGGGCTGAGGAGCCCTGGGCTGCTGACAGACGTGCAGCCGAAGAGCTTTTCTGCTCCGCAGAAGTTACGATGTGCAAGAAAACAACTCTGGGTGATGAATCACAGCTGTCAGGGATGATGACAAAAATAATTGAGCTCACATTTGGGGCTTGGGTGCATCTGCAGAAAAGCTGCAGAGAAGAAGCACAAGGCAGTGCCCTCGGATGTTTGGCTGCTCTCAGGGAGTGGGGCTCAGGATGGGACCAGGGGCTGTGGCAGAGCAGGGATCAGCCAGGCTTCCCTGTGGGGAACGGGATTGCTCCGTGAGGTGGGAATAAGGCAATCTCCAGCCCATGATCGCAGCTCTCAGGTGAGGCAGTGCCTGTGGAGAGATCAGACCACTGCCAGGGCACTGAGCTGTGACCACACAGACCCTGCTGGGGTAGGGCAGCAGCACCTGGGAACACCAGGGGAGCTCGGTGAACGCTTCAGGGATGACAGGATAAACTGAATGGGAAGGGACCCACCGGATCGTGGACCCAGCCCCTGGCCCTGCACACACACCCCAAAATCCCACCCTGGGCATCCCTGGCAGCGCTGTCCAAACGCTCCTGGAGCTCTGGCAGCCTCGGGGCCGTGCCCATTCCCTGGGGAGCCTGGGCAGTGCCCAGCACCCTCTAGGGGAAGAATCTTTCCCAATATCCACCCTAAGCCTCCCTGGCACAGCTCCAGCCATTCCCTCATGTCTTGTTCCTGTCACAGAGAGCAGAGATCAGTGTCTGCTCTTCCTCTCGTGAGGAAGTTGTAGGATGCAGCCCCCCATTCCCAGGCATGGCTGCTGACATGCTTCTCATGCCATCCCACAGCTCTGGGAGCAGAATTCCATGTGCACCAACAAACCTCCTGTGTGGCAGCATTTGAAGTGCGGACCTAAAAATGGGGATGCTGCAGGTCAGCCTGGGATGAGTCAGATCAGAAGGGAAACATCACTCAGGATTCAGTGGTCTGGGAAAAGGAAAAAAAAATCCTAAAATCATAAAGTGGTTTGGGACGGAAGGGACCTTAAAGCCCATCCAGTTCCACCCCTGCCATGGGCAGGGACACCTCCCACTATCCCAGGCTGCTCCAGGCCCCATCCAGCCTGGCCTTGGACACTGCCAGGGATCCAGGGGCAGCCACAGCTGCTCTGGGCACCCTGTGCCAGGGCCTCCCCACCCTCCCAGGGAACAATTGCTTCCTAGAAATACGTATAGACACGCTGGCCTATAATACCCCATAATCCATTAATCCAAACCCGATGTATGACACGAGCAGCTACATGTGCATGCCTGTATAATTCAATTTGCATCATTTATAAGTGCAGCCCTTTGTTGTAGCAACTGCTGCTGCATATGTCATGGAAAAACATAAATCAACAAAATAATAGGATTGACTCCCATTCCAAGCTTTCCTATTACCCCCTCATGAGCAGCTAAGCCCTTCCCAAGCGATTTGGGAGGCCCTTTGGCCAGCAAGGCCCTACCATAAAACCTCCAAGAACAGCCTCAAATTAAAGGACAATTTCCCCATTCCAGCACTGCTCCAACCTGCTCAGAAGATGCCAAGCAGCCCCCTAAACCTCTGATTATTATTTCTTCCAGATGCTCCCCTCGTGCGGGGGCTGTCGGGATGCCTTTGATCCATTAAAATTCCAGCTCTGGCCATGGCTGAGGGCTGGATCTCTCCCCCTTTGCTGCTCCCTTCCCTGTCAACATCCATTATGGAGAGCCCAGCACTCTCCTGGCCACGGGCACCACCTCCAGCAGCAGCAGGATGAAAGGGCTGAGGAATGGGAAGGACAGGAGATGGGGAAGGATGGCAGAACATCTGGGAGAAGTTAAATTTTCATTCATCATGGCTGTGGCCTGCTGACAACAGCTGGATTCCTGCCTCGTGTTCAGCTCTTCCCTTGCAGGGACAGCCTTCCAAGGCTGCCTTTGGAAATGGTGTTAACAGATGGATGGAACTGGAAAAGTCTCCAGGGCAGCAGCAAAGTGCAAAGGACCAGGTCAGGATTAATCCTGATGGATTCCTACTGGATCCAGGCTTTACAAATGAGGCCCCATGTCCTAGGTAATCAATATTGCAGATCCAGCACCCACCCGGCCCTGGGGAGGTGGGAGAGGAGCTGCTTCAGGAATCAAAGGAAGCTGCAAGGCTCCCCGGGGGTTTTATTCCTCACACTCCTACTGCAAACCACCCTCTCCCAGCACTTCTGTGCTTGGAGGGAAACGTTCTCCCAGATTCCTGGCAAATGGAATTGCAACGTGTGTGTACCTAATAAAGGAGCTTAATTCAGCTGCAGCTCCAGCTCTTTTCCCTGACACACTTGCCTTTGCTAATTCCAAGCAATCCAATATAAAATATATCCTGCTCCACTGCTGGGCTGATGGAAGAGCCTGGAGAAAGCTTCAGAAAGCCGTGGGGCAGGTGGCTGCAGTGCTATTTTTTCCCAGGTATTTCATTAATCCAAGAGAAAGCAAGGAGATTTACTGGATTTTAAACAGTTCCTTCAGATATTCCCCAAAATCAAGCAGCGCTTCAAAATTAGCAGTGACTCCCGGATTGCAGCTAGCTGTCATCCTCAAAATCTGCTTAAAGGTCTGGGAAGAGTCTTTCTGGGGAGGAATCGAAATCTGACAGGAGAATATTTCTCCTCCTAGTTAGATTCCATGGGGATTATAAATAATCCAGACATTTTTGGTATCTTTGGGCTCAGAGAACTCACTGATAAAGCCAAATCACTTCTCTGACTGTGGCCAAGTACATTCTCTGTGTCCAGATTTTCCTAGGGATATTCAGGAGTGACCTTTAAGCTTTCAGGCTCTATTTCTGTGACCTAGAAAAATCAAGGTATAGCAGAGACTTGACATATTTGCTCTTTGCAGCAGAACGCTGTGGTTGTTTCCTGCTGGGTTCTCCCAGAGTCACTCCAAAACAGATACTTATTCCAAACTGCCTTTTTTCTTCCCAAACTTCACCAAAAATAAAACATATTCCAGCCTCTGAGGGTGGTTTATTTGACTTCATTGCACCGTCCCAATGATCAGGATGTTACCAGCAGCTGTGAAGAGGGGAAAATAAATCCAAGCCCTGTGCATGGATCATCATCACCCCATCAGGATAATCTGCAGGTGCTGGGGGAGAGGGGAGCAGCCTGACATGCCCTGCCAGAGGTTTGGGTTTCTCCTCCCCGGGAACAAAGGATTTCTTGTTTGGTCGGACCTTGCACTGAACTCTTCCACCCCAAAGCAGCCCTGCTCCTGTCCCTCCCACCTCCACCCTTTCCCTGGGGCATCCTCCTTGTGCAGGGAACCGGCCCCGCTCTGGAGGCAGGCAGGGATTTGGTTTCTCGCAAGACATCCATGGTGGATTTTTCCAGACTTGGCTCCATCCTGCTTGGAATAAACATCCAGGGTCTGATTTGGAGCCTGCAGGAATACCCCATGGGTGTCCCTGTGCAGCCTGGAGTCACAGCAGGTTTGTTTCAGCTTCTGCAGAGCTCCCAGGGCTTGGAATTTTCACATCTCATTGAAGCAATCTTTGCATTTTGCTTTCTTCCTCCACTCGTGAAAACCAAGATAAATTCAGAGACCTTGCTGCCAGCCTTGGAGGTTTTTTTCCCCCTAAGGATGAACCTGACCTGTGCATTTCCAGCTCTGATATTTCTGACTATTTACATTCCTACAGCCTCCGAAATCAGCTCCTTGCCCTGTCTGGCAGCACTTCAGGCTGAAATTATAATGTTGGGGAAGCTGGTTAATGTCAGGGGCTGCTCCAGGGCACAGTCCCCGTTTCAGGCCATCCCACTAAATTAAAGTTTGTGGGATTTTAGTCGGAGCCCAAGCCAAGATCCTTAAGCTTCAGAAAATGAACATGCCACTGTAACCTAAACCAATTCCCAGGGAAATTCCTCTGACAGCAATGCCGGATACAGAAATCCCAACTGATTTTTGGGGAAGCTGTACCTTTCCAGAGCTGGAGCTCCCAGGCAGTTTGTGCTCCTCATCCAGCCTCTCCAGCTCCCAAAAAACCACAAAATCCTGCTGGCAGAGGATTCTGTGAATCTGCCCTGCTCTCTACCTGCTGCTATTCCCAACCTGCAGCACAAAGTGTTTTCCCCTCCTGGGACGCAAGTAGAATATCCAGGAATTCTTGATCTGCTGGAGATGGGAATGCACGGATTTTGTTTCCTAAATTAGCTGAATTAAATGCCTAATTCCTGGCTGATTAGAGGCACGTGAAGCGAGGGAAGGAAATAGTGCTACTGACAGCAAGGGGTGAGCAGGGCTTTGGAAGGAGACTCCCAGGGGGAAAAGGCTTCATTTTATTCCAGAGTGCAAAGGAGCACATGACAGATTTAGTGTCTGATTATTACAAATTAACCATAAATTGAAAGCCAGACAGTTTCCTGTTCACGGGGAGGAGATGGAATATTAAGCACTTCATGCAATTATGAGGAATTGTTTCCATTTGGCATAAATCATTCTCCAGCCCCCATTATCTGCCTGGAAAAAGCACAAGTGTCTTGGCTTCTCCACATAAATAACTTCCTCGAAAATTCTTCTTGCGGGGTCTGTGAGCGATGGGCTAATCCTGTTATGAGATTTTAATGCCAAATTACATATTCAGCCTGGAATGATATTATTTAAACTCCTTCCCAGACGAGCAGCACAATCAGAGTTTTTCCACTGCAGACATTTTTTCCCTAATATCCCTTCCACAGACAGGGCCAGCAGTAATCCACGGACAAAGCTCCTGGAGCATCAAACTGCCCTCAGACATCCCTGATTATGTTTTGATATCTCTGCACAAATGGAGCAGGATCTGAAGGAGTGAGTAACTCATCCCCAAGCACAGGAGGGGCTTCACCAAAGGGTGATTTCTGTATTGCGTTTGCAAAAAAAGCCAAAATATTCATTTCCCAGGTGTATTCCGTTCAGGAATAGCAACAGATGAGAGAGGGGAACTTTTAAAATTGACAACGAAATTTTGAATAGCTGCCCTTGGGTAAAGGCTAAAGGCAGCAAGATAAAACTGATAACCCTGACTTGATCCAACTATTATGCCACGACCTAATCTACCTTTACATTAGTTGCTAGCAAATTTTTTTGTCATATTTGACTATTTATCACAACAAACTTTGAATTACAAGTGAGAAAGCCCACAGAAATCAGTTTGCTTTACAGCTAATAATAATATTGTAATTTATTAATTAACTGTAACTCCATATAATCAGTAACATCTGAAAAATAGAGCTACAGAAGAGCTGCTTCACCACCAGACCTGATGATTTTTAATTACTCTTTAAATTAAATATTATTTAATAAATAAAATAAATAAGACCCCTAATTTAAAAAAATTTTTGATCCATAATTAAAAATAAAACACAGCAAAATGTATAAAACTGGATATAGATTTCTCTAAACATGGCTTCATAATTAAAGCTGGTTAAACCTAGTCCTAGCATTAGCTGGGACAAGATGAACGGCAGTTTCCCAGCTCCCTGGCTTCCCATGGATTTCTCCTATGCCAGTCCAGAGCCCAGCTTCCACAAAAGACAATAAATCTCCTCAGCAAAGCCAAAATGCTCCCAGATCTGCCATGGGAAGGTGGAGCCGGATCAGTCTGGGGGATCTGTGCAGTGACAGGCGACGGACCATGACAAAGGGTTTCCTTTGGTCCCACACAGATGGAAACCACTGGAGATTCTCCTGATTGCTCCCAAATTCCTGGTTCAGGAGGGGAGCGGCAGCTCTGGCTTTAATCAAGAGACCCAGGCGGTCACAGCAAACCCGACCGAAACCGATGGGAGGGCAAGCTTGGGGTAGGGATCGGGAAGGAATTCCTGGCTGGGAGGGTGGGGAGGCCCTGGAATAGAATTCCCAGAGAAGCTGTGGCTGCCCCTGGATCCCTGGAAGTGTCCAAGGCCAGGCTGGAGCAAGCTGGGAGAGTGGAAGGTGTCCCTGCCCATGGTAGGGATGTAATGGGATGGGCTGGGCTTTAAGGTCCCTCCCAACCCGGTGTGGGATTCTTGTCTCTCATGAGGACAATTAAAGCCACCGAGGCAGCTGCAGCTCACCCGGATCCAGAGCCCTGACAGCACAAACAGCTTGCAGCGAGATGGAGTAAAGGCAGAGCCTCTCCTTCCCGACGGGAAGCATCCGCCCCCGGCTGTGGCAGCAGGGGAACGCTGAGGGAGCTGCCCACTGCTGCCAGGCTGGGGGACAAAAGCCAATTTTGGGTGCCTGCCCCAAAATTCTGGTGTTCAGCTCCCAGGACACGGGCCCTGCCCTGCAGGAGGGGAACGAGGGGACCTTTCCCACTTCCAGCTGCACATCTGGGCACAATCTGGCTCCCACTTCAACCAATTTTCCCTCAGCTGCTGACTGCAAATGGAGAGGTCTGTGCGTTGCTATTTACTATTGAGCACGGGCAGATGTGGCAGGAGGGGTGGAGCTGAGTGATCCTGAAGGTCCGTTCCAGCCCAGACCATGCTGGGATTCCTTTTTGTTCTGCTGTCCTTCAGAGCCAGTGGTGAATCTCCCAAAACAGGGGCCCGGAGCTGGCAGTGCTCCCTTAGCCAACACCAATTAGGGTCCAGTCACTGCAACAGGAATTAATTTTAAAATACCTGCCATGGGGTAGAATCTGGGTTTGCCTGTGCCAGTATCACTGCACAGCAAAAAAAAAGATGGAAAGATTTAAATATTCAATTTCCTCCTTTCTTTTTAGCCTTGCACAGGGAGGGAAAAGTTACTGGGAAACTCAGGTTTTCTTCTTTAAGAAATTAAGCTGACCTGCTAAATCAAAACCACGTACATTGAAACGATTGAATTAAACAGTTAAACGTTAAAAGTGAATCAAAATCTTGGAATTAAATGCTTAATAAAATCAACTTGCACCGAGAGCAGCAGCAGAATAACAGAGTTTGTAGCAGGTTTGTGTCTACGGCCCCAACTTTCCACCCAAAACATCCCCCTGAGCCCTGGTCCCAGTGCCTCCCTCAACACCAGCACTTCCCTCCCAGCATCCTTTGACCCTGCTCAGCTTCACTTCCACATTAAAATTCATGGATAAGGGAAGGCAGCCTGTGAAAGATGCCAGGAGCGCTACCAAGTCTTCACCCAGGGCACTTCCAAGTGTTGCCTGGTGTTGGGAGGTTTTAGATCAGTTTTGGGATTATTTTCCTCGCACTTAATCTAGACTTTTGGGATTATTTTCCTTACACTTCATCCAAGCCAGGCTGCCTCCAAAGCTGGAGCGTGGGGAAAAAAGACGTGGAATCAGTGGGGATGGAGAGGATTTGGCACCAAGAGCCTGAAGGCTCTGGGCAGGATGATTTTATTCCATTTATCTACAGCTGAAGTATGGTAACCCCTCAACCCCAGAACAGCAAACTGGCTGCTCTCACCCCATTTAATGCAGCTTTCCCGACCCTCTGGGTTAAGATGAAATGCCATTTTTCAGCACATAAATTGGTTGTGCTGGAATTTCCCTTCACTTTTATTTTCACTGCAGGTAAGAATATTATCTCCTATAGTAACATTGAATTTTGAGACGTTTTTAAACCACGTGTGAGGCTCTGTGACAAACCCTGCTCCCTCCTGCAAGCACTCAGCAGCAGCTCCAGAGCCCTTCCTGTCCTGCCAGACATTAACTCCTTGGAGAAAGGGGAAGGTGCTGCCACGTTGATCTCTACTCTTGATTTACTCCACATCTTATTTGTTGTCTTTTTAGGATCACAGCCTGGCAGCTCCACTTGCTGTCACCCCAGAAGCAAGTCTCTTGCTCTGAGGGGTTCCTTTGGGTTTTACATGGACAATTTTGGCACAGCCCATTCCTGCAGGTTTGATGGGATAGTTGCTATTTTTCCAGTCACCACAAATTAATTCCCCTCCTCTGGCTCCAGCTTTGGAGATGATGTTTTCCTTAGCAAAGCACCCAGCGTTTTCCTGCGTGTTGCCATTGGAAATTCCAGCTTTCCCTTTCATTTGAGGCTTGCAGGAACTAAAAAAGCTTCACTTAAAATCAATTTAGAACGCGGGCAAGGCCAAACCGTGCTGGATTCAGCAGCAAATACCTGCCCTGAGGAGAGGCTTCTCCTCGCCCCCACTCCTGCATTTTACCTTTTCATTTCACTAATTGATCAGAGTGGCCATTCTGCCACCTGGCTCCTCCTGGGGAAATCCCCGGGATGGATGGGAATGGCCGTGGAGGGATCTGGGTGTTTTCTTTCTTTCTCTCCCATTGTCCTTTCCTTCCTCCCTGGCTGCCAGCTGATCACAGTGAGCGGAATGTGCTCTTCAGTGACTCCAGCAGCTCTGCCCTGTCACTGCCATTGGTCACAGCCCCTCGTGGCTGGGTAATCCTCACAGATCCTCACAGATCCCGGGCGTTCCTACAGTGCTGGGAACAAAGCTCGAGCCCCAAGAAGTGTCCAGAGGAAGTGACTGCCAGGCAGGGAGCACCAGGAATGGGGAATTCAGGCTGACATTAACCTACAAATAAACATTTAGGTTGTGGTGGTGCCTTTTGTGCCTCGGAGGAGGGGATAAACCTCCCCCTGCCTGCCCTGAGCTGGGCACCTGGTTTGGCTTGGCCACGAGTGGCAGGAGAGGCTCTTGTGCCTCATTCCAGAGGGAAGGAAGGGTGTGAGCACAAATTCCACATCGGAATATCCCCAGCTGGGCCTCACTGGGCAGAGCTGATCCACAGTGCAGAACTCAAGGGAAGAACAGTCCAAATGAAGGCTGGCCTCAGCACACAGAACCTTCACTCTCCAAAAGCTGCCTGGAGAAACTGGGGATGCCCCTGCATCCCTGGAAGTGTCCAAGGCCAGGTTGGCGCACCCTGGGATAGTGGAAGGCTTCCCTGCCCATGGCAGGGGTGGAACTGGACGAGCTTTAAATTCCCTTCCATCCCAAACCATTCCAGGACTCTGTGGTTGGATCCCCTCACACCCTTGGTTCTGCTTCCAGGACAGTTTAATTCTTCAACCCTCAACAACATCTTAAATACTGCTCCATTATTCACTCTACAGCTCCTCTAAACTTTCATACCTCCTCACGTGACCTCTGGCAGCAGGAAAATTGGCATCTGCTCCTTGTGGGAATGTAGCTCGTGATCCATCACGGAGTTCTAGCCTGGGAATGACAAGGGGAAGAGTCCTCACAAACCACCACGGGGTGATGACAGACAGCTGCTGCGGTAACGAGAGCCCAATCAATAACTCACTCGATATTGCCACTGCAATTAATCAGGGGAAATTAGCAGGGCTTTAATGTGGCACTAACACACGTTTCCTGGCACATAAATTGTCCTTTAGCAACGAATGCACCGTGGTTTTACCTCCCAGCCGCCCCGGCTCTGCAGGCACACGGGAACCATCAGAGCCGCAGCATCCAGCAGGGCTGGGAGAAGAGCTGGAAAGATTTCAGAGGGAGCTGGGAGACTCATCTGCCCAGCTTGGGCTGGTCCCCCACCCTCTCCCCAGGTTACTCAGGGCTGTCCTGACTTTGGGACAAATTATCTGTAGGAGATTTGCTGATTCTCCTTTTTCGCTCTCCACGAGAAGTGTGTGGTTGTTCAAACTCCCGCACCCAAATACTCTGGGAAGGCAGCATTGTCCCCACCCAGGGGCTGCTTAAATACAGACAAAAAGCTGAAGAAGTTGTAAAATTACTCTGAACTCACCCATCATGCCAAAAAATGGTATTTTCACGAACAGCAAGCCCTACAGAGGAAAATGCTCCTGCATTCTGTGCTCAGAGTGGCTCAGCTGGGCAGATTTAAACGCTCAGGGCATCTCCTGCAGAAGGGATCCACCTGTGGAAGGTGTTTGGGGTGGGTGGGGCCCTAAAATCCTAATTCAGGGTGCCCTATGGGGTATCAGTAAATTGTTGCTGTCGGGAGAACAGGGAATTATTCTCACGAAAACAAAGTAAAACCTCGAACTGCTTCCCTGTCATGCCCCAAAATCTGGGGCTTTATAAGATGCCCTGTGGAGCATCCAAGGAGAATTCCTGGTTATCTCAGAGCTGTAGGAGATCCCGAACTCCCTGACCCTGCTCCACCTTCACACGGTGGTGCTGGCAGAGCCCCTACAGCCCCCCCCCTGGGCTCCACTTCCAGGCAAACCTTCCAACATTTAGGGCTGTTCACACCAGCAAAACAAGGGAGCTGGCCTCGGGATTTTGAGATCATTCCTTATTTTATTTTTCATAAAAATAAAATAAAATAAAATAAAACAAAATAAAATAAAATAAAGGAAGGGGAAAAAAAGAAAGCCAAACACAAAAGAGGCAGAGAAAGCACTTTGCCTCGGGCATCAATCTCATTAAGAATTGCCTCGCACCTCTTTCTCATGCTCGGAGTCAAATGAAAGATTTGTTTGATTTCCTCGCTCTGCAAACAGCCCTCATAAAACTCCAGCCGTTCTCTCACCTCCCTTTCAAGTGCTGTCGTTTTGTCCTTGGATGCTCTAAATTATTAACATATTTTACAGTGTGCCCGAGATAAAAGAGATCTTCCGGCCTGCTTCTCTCACCCCTGGCGGAGGTTGTTGCTCGCTGGGTACCTTTGATCACCCTCCTTGTCGGATGTGGAGCCACAGGACACCCCTGGTGAGAAAAGGAGCAGGGGGAAGGAGCCTTGCAGCCACCTATGGCCACCAGGATTTTCAGGCAGCGCTTTGAAGTCACCTAAGCTCGTGGCCAGGCTCTGGGAGAGGTCATCCTCAGTGCTGGGAAAAGCAGGATTATGGAAAGGAGTGAACAGCTCGTGGATGAGTTAGGCGGGCAGTGCAGCGCCTGTGTTACAGAACTCTGCACTGGAAGCTGCTCCCAGGGCTGACAAACCTTTTATTGCCTTGTTTCGCCGTGAACGAGGTCTTCTCTGCCTCATTAACTCCTCTAAACTGTGTTAAACCTGGCTTTAATAGGAAATGTCGCTGGTTTTTGATTTGGCTTCTTCTCAGGTGACACTACACGTCACCTGGTGAAAAGCCGAGGAGATTTCTTAGGGGGAGGTTCAGGCAGGGCTTAAACTGGATTTTAGGGGAAATCTCGTCATGGAAAGGGCTGCCCAGCCCTGGCACAGCTGCCCAGGGCAGGGGTGGAGTCCCCATCCCTGGAGGGGTCTATAAGTGTGGATGTGGCACTTGGGGACATGGGAGTGCTGGCCTTGGCAGTGCTGGAGGACTCGGTGGTCCTAGAGATCTTTTCCCACCGAAACAATTCCGTGATTTTGTCATTCCACAGACTGTTGAAAGCTGAACTAAACCCTTTTGGCGGCTGACACTCCAAGAAGGAGCTCCTGAGAGCGGGGAGCATCCATCCCTCCCTCCTTCCCTCCCTCCTGCCGGGAGCAGCGGCGTGTCCCAGGCAGGGCCACAGGGCCATCTAGAGGAGAGGGAGAAGAAGGAGGAGAAGGAGAAAGAAGGAGAAGGAGGAGAAAAGGAGGAGGAGTTGGCGTTTTCCCGGCAGCCATCCTCGGGCAGCCCCGGTGGCACCCGCAGCACCTGGAGAGAGGTTCCAGCCCCCTCTTGGAATCGCAGCGACTAAACCAGAGCCAGGTCCAGAGGGAAGCTGCGGCCGGGAGGTTTTTCCACAGGTACTGGACAACCTGTAGGTGCTAAAAAGCTAGAAGCGGGGAAATTCTTCAGCCTTTTCTCAATATTCTGTGAGCAGACTGTCTTTCCCATGCAAACTACTTTAAACAAGGTCACAGTTCCATAAACTTCTTGCACCCGCAAGCTGCTTTGCAAGATTGTTATGGCTTCGACTTTGAAAATATTTTGGAATCGGTATCTTAGGACTTGGCCAATCCTCTCAAGGGGTGGATGGCCGAGGAACCAATTACCTATTGCCACTCAACACACTTTTGCGATCTATCCTATAAAAGTAGTTAGAAAATTATTAAAGAGCTTCCACTTGTTCATAAGCCTGGCGTGGGAGCAGCTGCGCCCGGGACAGCTTCCGCAGAGCGAAGGGCGCAGATAAGAGCTCATAAAGAGCTGTGGAATTTAAAGTTCAGTGCCGCGTCCCATCTCCCTGTGCAGGCGAAAATCCGGAGCTGGATTTTCCCTGGAAAAGGTGCGGGGCGTTGGCAGCCGGGGGTGGTTTCCATAGTATGAGAGGGATCTCGCCTGCTGCAGGCTGAGCACAGAGCCCAGCTTCCCTTGGCTGGGGATTGTTCCTGGCTGGGAGCTGTTCCTGGAGAGCTCCATCCAAGGTGTCCTTCCCTCCTGCAGAGCCCCGACCTGCTCTGTTCATTCCTTTTTCCAGAGGTACGGGCCCAGCTCAGGATGCGGCTCATTCCCTGCTCCTCGCCCGACCCACGGTGTCACAGCCCAGCAGAGGTGAGAAAACACGCAAATCGTAACAACTCCTCAAGTATTCCTAATCCTAACGCGGGCATTTTCTTAGAAAAGTGAATTTATTGTTAAGTTCTGAGGCTCCTGCCTTGCTTCAGGAACAGTGCAACGTTTCCATAGCACGATCCTCATCAGATCTTTGCCTTCCCAAGGGGATCTCAGGCGCATCCCACTGGTGCTTTGAAACCAGGAAGATCAACAGTGACTGAAGGAAACCAGGAAAAAGGAGAAAGGACGATCCTAAACCGAGCCAAACCACCTTCCTCATTTTAAATGCAGCCCCAAATTTGTCCTGATCCGTGAAACTGCATCTGCTGGGAGCACACGGGGAACATCAGCTTCACACGGGCTATAAATAGGGAATTATTCGTGCCACAAAGTGCAGAATAATGTCATAATTAAAGTCCATTTTTCATCTGCCTGACAGCTCTGCCTCAAGTCTGCCCACGAACCAGAACTCTTTTCCCAAACTCCTCTGGCCAGCTGCTTTTGAACCTGTCCCAAATCGAGCTCTGGCTGATGCTGCTGTGCTCCAGGAGGGTGGAATCTCCCTGCCAGCCCTGCCAGCACTATCAGCACTAACAATTCTGTCAGCAGCATCCCTGTTTGCTCTTTTGCAGCTCAGCGCTCTGCTGTGTGAACAGGGCTGTCACTTGCTTTTTGTCAGCTAAGTGAGCCCAGATGCTCCAACGCAAACAAGGCCCAGATCTATTGAGGAAAGGGGGCTATTTTTAAATGGGGTTTCTGACTAATTTGCAGCCAGTCAGTGATGTCACGGGCCTTGAACGGCAGAAGATCCCGGTGCTCCAAACCACTGAACCCTTGATTTGTGTACCAAAGTGAGGGGAAGGAAAGGGCTTAGAAAATTTGTGGTTTTCACGTGTGGCTGAAATGGTTCAGGTTATGAAACAACAGCCCAGGGGGTTGTGGGGAACTCTGTAGGTTTGGGTTGGAAGGGACCTCAAAGATCGTTTAGTTCCAACCTCCTCCTTCAGGTACTGACAAAATCATTTTCATTGTCACCTATTCTCTGACAAAACCAGGATTTTAAGGAAAAAAGCAGTGGTGGGACAGTGGCACCAAGTGCGGGGTGCTCTCCGTGAATAGTCCCCCCTCTCCTGGCCTGCCAACCCCAACTCCTGCTCCTGTTCCGGAGGGATTTCCTGGGCGGGATTTTTCACTTTTCAGTCTTTTCAGCCCATTTTCTTCAGGAGATCACTCAAGTGGCTGCAGGTCCCTGAAGCTGCAGCTCGGTGGTGGCTCCTGGGCTCTTCCAGTTATCCCAGTCCCACCTCAGCTCTGCTGGGTTGGGATCTCCCTCACAGCCACAGACATCCCACATTCCTGATGATTTCTTGGATTAGGCAGCAAAAGGGGGAAGATTTTCCCCTCACTGTGCTGAGGTTCTAGTTCTCCTCCAGGTCTAACTCTTGAGAAGAAAATCTGCTCCCAACATTCTCTTTTTTAAATATTTCCCTCCCCCTGATTTAGACCTTGAGTCATTTGAAACAAACCAACACTAAACTATTTGGGTTTATATTTTATCCATCGAGGAAAGGTTGGTTTGGGCCAAAGTAAATTCCATCAGGAATACCAGGAGAATTTCCTTCTCGGGAGTCAAGGATGAACTTTGGGGAGCCATTAACAGAGCTCCCATGAGGAAATAAATATTTACAATCAATGTGTAACAGCAAGATTCCAACAGTTTCTCTACGTTACTTTATATCTGTTATTTCTTCTCCTTTGGAAAAAATGAAATAAAATTTCAAAGTAAATGATAAAAGTGTGTCAATCACCTCCTCGATTATATAGAACCCAATTCTTCTCCCATTTAAATCACTTCTATTTAGGTAAAGCTTCTACCTTTTTGAGCTGATCCAAATTTCTTTGGTTATTAGGGAAAAATCCAACCTAGGAACTCCAGCCAAACCAAGATGTAGTGCCTGGGTTGGAGCAGGCCAATTCTCACTGCAGAAAAGGTAATAAATGGTTCACATTTACCCTTCTGAACAGGTCAAAAAATAACCTGGGACCCTCAGGACTATCCTGGGGAGCTGCACATGGATTTATAACAACGCTGAACTTCCTCCCACAGCATCTGGTTCTGCCCATAATTTCCAAGAGGATTTTTTTCCCTGGGTGCAGCACATTGAAATCCACAAATGACAACATCGAAATACTCGGCTGGAGCCTCCCAACAGCATGAAAAGACAATGAGGCTGTGGCAGATTTACAGTGCTGAAAGAAAGAGGGGGGAATCATGTCATGCATATTCATGGGAGAGATTAATTGATGTGGTACTGGCTCTGCCCGGGGATGGGTGCTTTTCCAGCCCTGCTCTCCTCATTTCCCAATCCTGGCAGTGCTGTTTTCCTGGAAAACAGGAGCAGCTTTAAACAAAACCATGGCTTGATGGGTAAAATCCATTTAGGAGACACTTCTTCCAGGGAATTTTATGTAATGCCCACTCCAGGTGCCGCTGGAAATTCCAAAGCCAGGTTGGATGGGGCTTGGAGCACCCTGGGATAGTGGAAGGTGTCCCTGCCCATGGCAGGGGTGGCACTGGATGGGTTTAAGGCCCCTCCCAACCCAAACCCTTCTGGGATTCAAGAGCTGTCACTGCCTGGGCTTTTAGAGGGTATTTTTTATGTTCCTGCTTCCTGGGATATTAATTTTTCCAGCGGAGGCAAACACTTCCTAAAGTTCCCGTTGTTGATGAGACGTTTAATTTACACCTCCCGAAGGAAAGCGGGGAATCCGCGGGACAGAGCGGCCGCTCCCTCCCTTCCCTCGGCAGCCACGAGATGGCAAAAGAGCTTCAAACATGCGATGAAACCCCGCAGCTCTGGGGGTTTTTTTCAGCAAAACCCACGGCAAATCCTACCTGGCTGTGTTTCCCAAACTTCCGTGGGGTCAGGGAGCACAGGGAGGTGATCCAGGTGCTGAGCGGTGCTGTGGCATCCGAGAGGGAAAAGGGAAAATCCAGCCTGGCCTTGGGCGCTGCCAGGGATCCAGGGGCAGCCACAGCTGCTCTGGGAATTCTATTCCAGGGCCTCCCCACCCTCACAGCCAGGAATTGCTTCCCAATATTCCATCTAATTCCATCCTCTGGCAGTGGGAAGCCATTCCCTGTGTCCTGTCCCTCCGTCCCTGTGCCAGGGCCTCCCCACCCTCACAGCCGGGAAATCCCTTCCCAATATCCCACCAACCCTTCTACCCTGTGGCAGTGGGAAGCCATTCCCTGTGTCCTATCGCTCCAGGCCCTTCCGTGTGCTCAAGGAGCTCTCTGGAAATGTGGTTTTCAGTCCCCTTTCTGTCCCATCAACCCCCAAATTCCCAGTCCGTGCTGGAACAGCCTCAGTGCCGCTCCCAGACCCACCCCGCTCCCATCCCGGGATTCCGAAAGCTCCCTGAGGGATAACTCCTGGCACACCCCCCCATTTCCCCGTGTTTCACCGTCATTCCTTTCACAATTCCCGAGGAAGGTGCGCAGCAGACTGCTCCTCACACCCGGACAAATCCCGTGTCCCGGGAGGCTGGCACTAATTAAAAACCGAGTTGGTGCCGCTGTAATTAGTGGAGAGGCGCAAACCCCACAGGGCCCGGCGCTCTCGGTAAGGTGAGCGACGTCGTACACCAAACCGAGCCGCATTTTAAACCCCCTTCGCAGAAACAATTGAACCCGGAGACCTCATTTCCCGAGGAAAACGCGCTGGAGTACAAAAGTACAAACATTTGCCTCCCCGCGCTCCTGAAATGAGGATCGCCGGCAGGTTTTTGGCCCCTCTGCTCTCTCATCCCCTGCCAGGAGTCAAGGGCAGCCCGCGAGCTCTGACCAGCCCGGCGTGCTTCGTGATCTGCTTGCGATCCAGGAAACAAAAACAACGCAAAAACCCGAGCCCCGCCCCGTGTTTGAACCTGCAGCCAGTGCCCGTGATGCCTCAGGTTTTAACTTTTATATTTTTTCAAACCCTGAGCTGCCCGGTGTGTAACTCTGAGGTTTCTTGTGGCCTGTTGATTTCTGCTCTCTCGTGCAGACACAACAAAGCCTCTCCGGGCCTGCTCCTCAAGGACACCCAGACAGTCCTAGGCCCAAAAAGCATAAACCAAAAGCTTCTAAAGGGGGGCAAGCTGAGGGGAATTACCTCATTAACTGAAGCTTTAATTGGAGAATTAACCCTGATGTGCAAATGAACCAAACCTATAAAAGCGTGAAGAACTCGTGACTCAGGGTCCATCTCGGGGTCCATCCTGGCAGCGGCCTCTGGCTCCCCAGGGGTACCTCTGAAGGCCTTTCAGATAAATCCCCACCTTTATTCCCTTATTCTGTCCAGTCTCTGTCTTTAGGTGGCCTCTCAAGGCATCACCCGGACCTGCCTTTCATCCCGCAGCGGTTCAAAGGCGAGGAGGAATCTCCCAAAATCCCGGGATCTGCTGCCGCCAGGAGGCACCGAGATGTTCCCATTCCCCAGCACCAGGGAACGGCCTCGGCCCCCTCTCCCAAAATTCACAAATTCCCAATTTTCCTCTCTGGTTCTCGTGAATTGAGCGGGGGGAAAGAAAATAATCCCTGCCAGGGGAGCAGGTCCAGGCTTCCCGAGCTGCTGGGCACAAAAAGGGACATCCCGGAGGATCTGGGCCACTGCATCATGAAACAATTACCAAAGACATCAAACAAAGGGGTTCTCTTAAAGGACACGAGCCCACGGCAAAGGAAAATTAACTCTGTGTTCTGGGGGCTTCTTGGGAGAGGGAAAAAATACCCTGAATTTCAGCTCGGGGCTTGCTGCCCTTCAACTCCATTGAAATGGTCCCTTCCTTCCTAATTGATGTTGAAAACAAATGGGATTCCAAGGGAAAAGGGACTTTTTAAACAGGTACGGAGTTACCACATTAGAAATAAGGAGGAGGGAAACTCCAGCCCCCTCCGAGACACGAGGCAGCATCCTGGCTTTGCAAATTCCCTGATTTTTTTCCCCACTTGCTAAGGCACGGGAGAATCCAGAAGTAAAATGTCAGAACCTTTATCACATCCTCAGCTGGAGGGAGGAGTTTCTGACCCAGAATAAAGAGAATTTATTCGTTAACACAGGCTCTTGTGTGACTTTCACTAAAGATAATAATCAATGAAGGTGATCCAAACCCCTGAATAGTTTCAATATTAACATTATTAAGAGTTGGGAAGTGGCAGAGAGAAAAGGGAGCACAAAGCTCCCCAAGCCTGAGGGGAAGGACTTCCACAAGGACTCGCTCTGTCTGTTCATTACCGCTGTGAAAAGCACAAGCAAAGATTATTTTAATATTCTGCCCTTCCCTCCTCCTCCAAGGAAAATAAATTTCTGTTTAAAATCATTCACAAAGCCAGGCAGAGCCAAGGGAAGACATATTTTTGCCATGAGGTCGAGGTTTGTGAGATCCATTTGGTGTTTCTGCAGGAGCTTTTTGCCTGGGCTGGGAAGTGACTGCACAAACGTCGGGAATGAATGAAGAAAAGTGCCTGTCCCACCTTGATTCCTTTGTGGTTCATCCCTTCTCACCTGGATCCTGCCTTGGATATGCTCCACTCCTGTGTTGTCTTATACTAAACCAGGAGAGAGGAAGCACAGCCTGAGTGAGGTAAAGCAATTCCCTCCGCCCTGACAGCCTGGAAGAGCCCAACTGGAGCTGCTGTGACTCCTCATCCCTCCTGCTTCTATCCACACATTCCTTTCCCTCCCCAGGCTCCACCTGATCCTGCTGGGAACCGAGGGAAGCCGTCAGCAAAACCAAAAAAATGGAATTAAAAAAAGAGCCCTCCTTGGGCTGCTGCTGGGCTCTTCTCCAGGCTGGAAAACCCTGGGGAAGAGAAGGTTCCAGGGACACCTTGGGGCTCCTTCCAGTTTTTGAAGGGGAATTAAAAAAGGGGGAGAACTTTTTACCCAGGCAGAGAGTGACAGGAAAAGGGGGAATGGATTTAAACTGAAAGAGGTGGGGTTGAGATGGGATATTGGGAAGGAATTATTCGCTGGGAGGGAGGGGAGGCCCTGGCACAGGGTGCCCAGAGCAGCTGTGGCTGCCCCTGGATCCCTGGCAGTGTCCCAGGCCAGGTTGGAGCACCCTGGGACAGTGGAAGGTGTCCCTGGGGTGCGACTGGGTGGGATTTAAGGTCCCGCCCAACCCAAATCAGTCTGGGATTCCGGGATTCTCCTTTCTGACTGGAGCCACGCTGGCTCATCTCATCCCACCTGGGAGCTCCAACCACCTTCCTCAATCCCACCTGAGGACACTTCTGAACAGAATGCAGAACGTTTTTTTAGCAGGATGTTTTTATGGGAAGGAAGAAAATTAAAGGTTTTCCCTTTGCTGGCCCCTCCCCAAACCTGGCAAACTCCCACGGGATTCACCTCCACAGGGACAGCCAGGACCATCCAACCCAGAGCTCTGCCCTGTCTCCTCCTCACTGGGGGGGCAGATTGACGTGATAACAAAACATTTTGGGCCAGCACAATTTTATAGATAACAAAGCCTTGAATCACCCCCTGGTGAGTTCTGACATTCCCGTGATCCCGCTGCTGTCTCATCCTTCGGGAAGTCCCGATGGAAGGCAGAGGGAGACTCCAGGTATGAAGGAACGTGGTCTCCTGAGCTCGCTGATCAATGTTTTGGTCTCTCTGATATCCTCCCGACCTGCCTTGTCATCCCTGTCCTGTGAAACATCAGAAGCTGTTTGCCAGAGGCCTTTTGCTTTCAGCAAAATTGAAAGCTGTGCCCATAAAAGGAAACAATTCCACCACAGACCTCAATTTCCTTCCGTTCCATGCTTGGAATTTGTGGTGAACCCGCTGGAAGTTGTACCTGGGCATCAAAAACACACGAGGCCAACCAGGCTTCGACGACAAACTGGAGATGTTTGGGGTTTGCAACAAAGCTGATTCTCTACCTGAGCAAAAATCCTGCTCTGAAATCCTGATTCCACCAGTGGGAATCAGAATTTAACTCCAGCAGGGCCAAGGTTTTATCCTCAATGTCCCAGCCACATCCTCTCTTCTGAGTCTGGAAATAGCCTGGGTTAGGAATCCACTGCACTTGGATTACCAGGGCTGAGAACTTCTTGTCCTTAGGAAAGCTGTCAGCAGGCCAAGGACTGCCAAATTCCAGAGGGAAGCAAAGGCAGCTGAACCAGGACGAGGAATCTGACTCCGGGCGCTGATCTGGAAGTTAATTTCGAGAGTATTTCACACACACGAAGAAACGCACCAGAGAAATGACCCAGGGTTTTGTTTTCCTTCGAGAGAATTCCCTGCTTTCCCCGGGCTCTCTATTAACCTGACAAATGCCCTCGGAATATGGATTGCCTGAAATAAACGTCATTGATGAGGGCAAATGAAAATATCACTTGGCCCCACGCTGACAAATCTGCTGGCTGTGCTCCCACCAGGCCAGGAACTTGTTTCATTTAGGAGCAAGAGCTGCTGGCAGGGGCTGGGGAGGGAGCTGCTTGCCAAATGGCTCCGTAGGAAATGAAATAATTGGGAATATTCACTACCAGGGAAAAGAAAATAATTGCTCTCTTCGGCCCACAGACCCAAAGCTCCCGGAGTTAGGCTGGGTTTTCTGAGATGGTGGCAGTGGAAGCAGGAATTGTGTTGGGATTTGTCCCCTGGCACAGCCAAGGGGAGCTTTTAAGTGGCTGGTGATGCTTCAGTGGAGAAACACAGTCCTTCCCAATCCCAGGAAGTTCTGCAATGGAAAACAGGGTCTTTTGTAGGATTTCTCATCCAGATCCTACTGGCATGAACGAATTCTGCTCAGTGGAGCTGCGCTGGCTCTGTCACACCACAGGAACTTCCTCCTTTCGTGTCAGAGGATGCTACAAAATTCAGGGGCTGTTTTCCCCCACTACAAAAATAAAAGTTGTGGGAAACAGGAACATAAAAAATATCCTCTGCAGGCCAAGAGAGCAAGCAAGGCAGCTTTGGGCTGCCTCATACAATCATAAAATCCTGGGCTGGGAGGGACCTCAAATCCCATCCAGTGCCACCCCTGCCATGGCAGGGACACCTCCCACTGTCCCAGGCTGCTCCAAGCCCCAATGTCCAACCTGGCCTTGGACACTGCCAGGGATCCAGGGGCAGCCACAGCTGCTCTGGGAATTCCATCCCAGCCCCTCCCCACCCTCACGACATCACCAGACTCCGGACATTTTGTGCCACTCTAACAAAAATTGGGATCCATCCCTGCTCCCTCCCTCTTCCTGTTGGCACCTGCTGAGCAAACGGAGAAGTTCTGTCGCCAGGTTTTCCCTCCAGGACATCCATTCTGGCAGCTGATCCCTGTAAAACAGAAGCTCTGGGATCCCTCAGCCCACACACATCCTTTAAAATGCTTGGAGAAGAGAGGGATTCACTGCTGGGAATCCCACGGAGGAGCATTCCTGGCTGAAGGACTTCAGGGCTGGCCAGGAAGGAACGGCAGAAACGGGCTTCTCTGGAGGTGGGGGATTTTTAGGCACCTCCCTTTGGGAAAAAAAGGGTTTTTTTCCTCCATTCCAGAAATACCTGAGCAGGAGGAGACTCTTGTATGAGTGGTTTTGAACGGGCAGAGTTTTGTTTTCTCTTTATTCCCTTGAAATCCAGCTGGTATTTTTGGATTTGTGCTGGGCTGGGACTGGAGAAAGCAGCTGGGGTGTCAGGGAGAAAACACCAGCACCTCCCAAATCCCTGTTTTAGCCCAGCTGTGCCCTCCAGCACGCTGGCTCTCATTCCCCACTGCAGCTTCTGCTTCCAAAACTTGACTTCTTGTTCATTACAATTAACTCAACATTCAAATTTACAGCCTCAGCTGGTTTTAGAAAGGTCTAGGAAGTCTGAATAATTCTTGCCATTGATTTAAAAATAATGAATGTGTTGATTTTGTTCCTTAAAAATGTTTTTTGAAATTTTAAAACTTTAATATTTATTAATACATAATAATTTAAAAAGAGACACTGTTACCTTCTGGGTGCAGACTCTTTCAAACCCACTGTAAAACTATTTCCTAAATCAAGTTATGTTGGTTTTTTCCCCCATTTCTGCTCTGTCTGTTCCCTGTATTTTCTGCCAATGGATTTGAAATCATCCCCTAAAGAAACCAGAGCACCCAAGGCTCTGCAAACTCTCAAAGCCCTGATTTCTTCCTTAATTAGTACAATTACACAACTCTAATCTGTTACACCGGCTGCTTTCTGCCCACAATAATCACAGCGGGCTCTTCCTTTGGGTATGGCCACGATCTTCTCCCTCCTTTCGTTTCCCCCTCATTCTGTTCTAGTTCCCAGGAAAGAGCCGGGGGTGACACACGGCTCCACAGTTTGTTTCACTCGTCATTAAAATGAACCCTGCAAACAGGGAGGGAAATCCTCAGGAGGGGAGAGGCTCATTCCATGTGGTGGAAATGAGGACAGAAGGAAAGGCCAAGAGCGCTCCGAGAAAAAAAAATCTGGATTCATTTGTCCTAAAAAGCCCCAAACCTGACAAAACCAGAGGGCAGTAAATAACAGAGATGCACGTGGCAAAAGAAAACCCTTTATCACCGATCTTAAAACTCACCCCCACACTCCTGATCAAGACTGGCAATAGGGGAGCCCAGAAAACTTAAAAGTGAAATTATCAGCTGCCCTAAAACCCTTTTTGAAGTGCAGAGAGCTGGTGGGGCCTTGCCTCTGGAGCAGCGGACTCCCGGGAGATAATGGAGTGTAAATCCCGAGGATCAAAGGAAGCCCTTCCCTGGTGTATCTGGAAATTAGGCCCGGTCCCAGCTCCAGCCCAGCCATTCCTGTCATCATCTGCTCTCCTGGGATCCAGGGGTGCAGGAGGGAACGGGAATGATTCCTGTTTGCAAAGGGGAACAGCCACAGATCCTGCTCATCCCAGCTCGGGAATTTGGGTGTTAACACTCACAGAAAGGAAATCAATATTTTCTGGCAGAGAAGACACAGGAATCTCCGTTTCCTCACCTGATCACAAGTGAAATGTTCTTTTTCTTCCTGCTTCTCAGAGTTGCTGAGGAAGTGAATCCGTGGCTTCCCAAACTGATCCATGGCATGAGGGGAAAACATCCAGATCCTGTGTAACCCTGAGATAAAAGCTTTGTCACCAGGCACCAAAGGGACCAGAGGTTGTTTGCCCTGCATATCTTGTATTTTTAAACAACTCAAACTTTCCTTCTCTGGGGTGCTTGCCTGGTTTCCCAGATAAATCCCAATTTTTCTGCCCAGAATAAACCTCTCCTGGCAGGATCTGTTAAAATGTCTCCCTTTATCCAAGACTTTTGGACATTTAGTGGCCTGGTTGGAGCAACAGCTCCACAGTTTCCCCCAGCCTGTTGTATTTCAGCAAATGCTGATGACAAATTCCCTGATAAAATGAACAGAAACATGGAGCAAATCCTACCTGGAAGGTGCCCCTGGGTTCTTATCCTGGAGGGAGACATGGCAGCACCACCCAGGTGACCCAGGGCTTGTTATTCCCAGGATTTGTTATTCCCAGGGCTCTTTCTTTCCCCGCTCTCCTCTGCTCTGATTCTTTAGGAATTCACAAATTCCTCGCTGAGGTTCCAGCTCAGCCTGGAGCAAAGGAGGCTCAGGGGGGACCTTGTGGCTCTGCACAACTCCCTGACAGGAGGGGGCAGCCGGGGGGGTCGGGCTCTGCTCCCAGGGAACAGGGACAGGAGGAGAGGGAACGGCCTCAGGCTGGGCCAGGGGAGGCTCAGGGTGGATATTATGGAAAATTTCCTCATGGAAAGGGCTGTTGCTCAGGGCAGTGGTGGAGTCCCCATCCCTGGGGGGATTTCAAATCCCTGTGGATGTGGCACTTGGGGCAGTGCTGGTGGAACAGCTGGGTTTGATGATCCGGGAGAGCTTTTCCAGCCTCAGTGAGTCCCTGATTCTCTCTGGCCCCTGCCAAGGCAATTTCCCAAGTCTTGCCTCTCCTCCCTGGTGAGGAGCTTCCACCTCGTGTTAACATCAACCAAAGCGTTCGGAATCCCTGCAGGATCAGAGCAACACCTGGATACTCCCAGTGTCTGCATTCCTGTCACCCTCCACAGGCTGCTTGGAAAAGTTTGAGGAGCTGCACAAACCTAGCAGGGAATAAACCCCAGAGCCTTCATCAGCAGGAGGGAAAACAGTGGGAGCAAAGCCAGCTCTCCCCAAATCCCTGCCAGCTGCTGCAGCAGCAGAACGTGGGAGAAGCAGGACATGATCCATCCCGGAGCACCGGCCTGGGATGATCCAGCATTGCCCCAGAGAAGCTTTTGAAGGATCAGAGCAACCCCAGTGCTGATCCTGCTCTGCTGAGCCATCTGCAACTTCTCAGGGCTGAGAGGAACCTCGAGGTAAGGAAATCAAGACATAAATTACATCCCAAAGGACTTGCCCACACAGCGCTGCTGGAAAGGAGCAGCATTTCTGGGCTCAGGAATTGGGACAGGCCGGATTTGTGGCTCCTTGTGCAATCCCATGGCTTGGCTGCTGAGGAGGGCGTTTCCTTAGGACCAGAGATTTTGTCAGCAGAACCTAACTGTGCCCGACACAGGCTAAAATTAACTTTTATCCAATATCTCATCCATTTTATGCCAACTACATTTGGGGCAAACATCCCCAGTATCTTTCAGGTTTTGACTTACGTGAGCCTATTTTGGAACAACTATTCCATTTCTGCCACTGGTTCCTGCTATGCCATAATTTAGTGTCCAGACCATTTCAATTTTTATTTATCCTGCACTCCCAAGCTGGTTTTCCCTGGATCTGACCCTCCAAACTCTGGCACACAGGACACACACAGTTTTCCAGCTGGGATGAGGGGGTTCCACACAGTCAGCATCCCACAGAGCTTTTTCTGCTCCACCGGGACCTGCTGCCCCCTGAGCAGCCTGAACTCCTCCTGGGAGTTCCTGGAATGATCCAGCTCCACAAGCAGCTCCCAGTGCCGTGGGAGAAGAGGGAGTGACCCATTTCACAGGGACAGGGCAGCATGGCTGTGTGGAGTCACGTTAAAAACCCAGTCACTCCATTTCTTCCTCCTCGTCGTGCAGCAATGTCCTTAATGCCTGGGCACAGGTATTGCCCAAGGCAGAACAGCTGCCCAAAGGTGTGGAAAAGCAGACTGAGAGCAGAGGTGGAGTTTAGACACGGATTTGTGGGATCATCATTTCAGCAGGAACCTGGAATTCAGCAAATCCCTGATTCCCTGTGTCCTGTCCCTCCATCCCTTGTCCCCAGTCCCTCTCCAGCTCTCCTGGAGCCCCTTCAGGCCCTGCAAGGGGCTCTGAGCTCTCCCTGGAGCCTTCCCTTCTCCAGGTGAGCACCCCCAGCTCTCCCAGCCTGGCTCCAGGGCCTCCTCTGGACCAGCTCCAGCAGCTCCAGCTCCTCTCCACCCTTTGTTCTGGGATTGCCCCATCCCAGGTGCAGGAATTTGTGAGCAAAGGCAGCTGAGCTCCCATTAAAGGGTATTTTTTCCATGGATGGGATGTTTTGCCCATTCCCCAATGGCTGCAGCCACCTGGAGCCAGGGGCTGACCCTCCCTCAGCTGTGCTGGGAGTGGCATCCAAATCCCAGCACTGCTCATTCCATGGGGACCCATCCCATGGCTCTGCCTTCCACAGCTCGGGGTGGACCCATCACTCCTTGAAGGGGAGTGGGAATTGTTGTTATCCTTGCTCCTGTCAGTGACTGCTCCCAAAAGTTGTTGGATTTTTTGTAAACTCTGGGAATACCCAATAAACCCACTGGATTTACACAGATATTCCCCACAGCTCCCATGGATGCAGATCCTACTCCCAGCATCACAAACCCACGTGTTCCTTATAAACCTAACAGAGATTTCTGCTTTTAAGCTCCTCAGAAGAGCATAAAAGTAACCCAAATTCTCCACACAGCTGAAGGCTGCAGCACTGGAGAATCTTCCTTTGTGTCTCAAGGTCAAAATGCATTTACCAAAAGCTGCTGTTCCCTCTGCAGGAGCAGATAAACCACAGGGTTTAGGGTAAAACTCAGCAAATTAAGGCCCAGAACCAGCCCGACACCATTCCCAAATGTGCTGCGCTGTTAAATGGGAAATAAAGGACACCACAGATGCTTCCAATAATTCCAGTTTCGAGTCAATTTTCCCTCCTTTGTCTCAGAGAGCTTTTGATGTGCAGTCCCAATATTGTGTCTTTCTCTGGTTTTAATAATTTCCTGTTACCTCAGCCACAGAAACTGCCCTGCGATGGGCTGGACGTGCGTCTGGGGGAGATCAAACAGGCAGAACTACGAGGGGCTGCAGAGTGACCGACTCGGGGCCAATATTCTCTCTCCTCCTATCAAAGATAGCCCACGGCAAGATAAAAACTGCTGCCTGGATTCCACAGCCATCCCGTTTCTGAGGGGCTCCGGGCCCATGGATGGAGTTTTTCCCTGGATGTTCTGTGGCAGAACCAGCTGCTCATTCCAGCCCCTGACCACAGAACCATGGAATCATAAAGAAACACTGGAATATTGTGACACACAAAAAAGATGCTGTCATATTTTTCTGCAAATGAAAAGATTGACTTTTTTTTTTTTTTTTTTTTCTGTAAAAAAAAAATTTTTTTTTTTTTTTTTTTTTTTGTCTAGTGGAGGGGTTTTGAAAAAAATAGTTGTATTTTTTGTCCAAAAATGTTCTTTAGAGCAACTGTGTTCAAATGTCTCTTTTTGCAGGACTGTACTTTCTAAGCCCTGTGCTCACACCAGAACCACCTGGGAGCTTGGGCTGCACCACCCAATCCCTCAAATCAAATGGGATATTGGGAAGGAACTGTTCCCTGGGAGGGTGGGGAGGCCCTGGAATAGAATTCCCAGAGCAGCTGTGGCTGCCCCTGGATCCCTGGCAGTGTCCCAGGCCAGGTTGGACACTGGGGCTTGGAGCAGCCTGGGACAGTGGGAGGTGTCCCTGCCCATGGAACGGGATGGGATTTAAGATCCCTCCTAACTCAAACCATCTCCTTTGGATGCTCAACCCCCTTTGGAGGCTGAATCCTGCCAAAACCAGCCAAATTTCCTCCTGATGAATGTGCAGGAACAAGAGCCAGTGGACGTGGAAGGTAAACACAGATTCCAGAGCTCTGGATGCAGCACGTGTTTATCCTTGGAGCTCTCCTGCTGTCAGGAGTGGCTGGAGCTGGGTGGAAGTTTCAGAGCCCTCCTGGTGAGCGCAGCTCACGGGACAAGGAAATGGAACAGAGCATTTCCAAGCCTTCCTGGAAATCCTTGTTCCTGCAAAGCAAGGCACACACTCCCCCCTGACCATTCCTGAATAAACGCATCCTGGTGACTTCTGAGCTTTCCAGCCCCCATTCCTGCACAGGCAGCTCTGGCCTTCACCTCCCAATCCGGACAATGCAGAATTCCAGCCCAGTCACTCCTCTGTGGGAACAAAGGATCCAAAGCCCCATTCCAGGCTCTGCATCGTGCTCTTTAAATCAGCAAATATTTGTTCTCTTTCACAGCAACACAACCAACCTGGAGGGGATGAGATTGTCCAGACTGAAGGCTCAGTACAGTGTTTATCCAGAGTTTTATTCCCAATCCTCCAGAGCTGCTCAATCCAGCCAAGACTGCTCCATTTCCAACAGCCTTGGCAGTACTCTCTCCTCAAAGGAGGAAGGGATGATGATTTAGCATCTGGAATATTCCCTCTCCCTTTGTTTGCCACAGAACCAGCTTTCATCCCGTGTCCGCATTCCCACCTGAGGAGTGATTCCTTAATTTCTGGCAACATTTATTTTCCACATTACCTCATCAGTTTCTTTAGATTTTTCCCTCTCATCTCTCCCCGAGGAGTTCCTGCCTCTCTGTGTTACCTCCCTGCGCATCAGGTGTGAGCCAGACTGTGATTTCAGCCTCAGAATTCCCAGATTTTCCCTGCTGAGAGGCAGGGCAGGGAGAGGTCTTTCCAAAGCTTTCCAGGTGTGCTGTTCAGAGCTGGCTCATATCTAAAAATACTTTAACCTTAAGGGCCCAGCTTTGAAATAAAGGAAAAACCTCAAACTGAGCTGTCAGTGGTTTGAACATAAAACCGCAGAGTGTGCGAGGGAATGTTTTATGATCCCACTGCTGCTCCTTAAGGATTAGGTTATTCCTAATTCCTGATTAAAGCCAAGGATGCTTGGCTGATACCAGCTCAGCTTCCCTGGTAACTGGGAGCCAGGGAGTGGAGATCCTTCCATGTCCTTCAGCCATTTCAGGATGGAGGAAATGCCGATGTGCTTGTGGTAAAACAATGTTTTAATAAACAGCAGCATAAAATAATCAGTGTTTAATATCATCTCTGGCACGTGAAATACAAAAATGCACATATCTCAATGATAAAATAGCCTTTGTTATTACATTTTTTTTTCATGCTTGCCTAATTGAAATGCCCATAATTAATAACTCAATCATCAAGTAATACAGTGATTAAACGCATGCAGTGAAAACAAAGAAAGATATTTGTATAAGGGAGTGGCTGAGTATCACCATAATATATTTCAGGAACATCTACATCAGGGTAAAAATCAAAAGAAACAGTCCAAGATATAAAATGCAGAGATGTATTTTCACTTCTGCTGTACAAAAAACATCATCACACTTTTGTGCAAAAAGATAAAAATAAAGTCCTATTATACAACATCGTCAACTGAGCAAAGGATTGGTTTTTGTGGACAATAAAAATATTATTCAGTACAAAAAAAGAGTCTGTGGAAAACGTACCGTACACAGCACGTGTGTAACTCATTAAAGTGGTTTCAAATGAAGAATCTCGATTGGTTCTACCTGAATGGGTTTTTTAATGACTCAAATGGTGCGTTTCTAAGTGGAAAATCAGCACTAATTCACATTATTAGACACAATTGCTATCGATGGATTTGCTGCCTGGTGGAATGTGAGTCTCCCTTTTTCCAGGGTTACTGGAGTCAGAGTCACTGAAATGACACAATAAATATTCCTGGGAAAACTGATTGTCATATCCAAAACTGTGGTTTGGCGCTTTTCCATTACACAGTTGCATAGCAACAAAAGGATATAAAATTCCTGCTTGAGCGACTCGATCATGAAACGTTATCTCTGAAGAAGTTGATTCAGGTTCTGAAATTAAAGCCCTTTAATTTCATTTCCTTTAAGGCAATTCCTTAAGAACTCCAGCTGTCCTTAGCAGCCAGCAGCAGATGAGGTTTGTAGACTGCAAGCTGATAACTCGAGCATTTGTGCTGTCACATAAATGACATTTTTTGGTCTGAATCTGAGCTCAGACTCCCGACTAAACCAAAGACCAAAATCCCACCTGAAGTAATTTATTCAGCTCTCAGATCACATATTTGACACACAACCCTCGACTGCAAAATTTACAGATATTTTCCCTATTGGCACTGAAATTGCACACCCAGATCTCCGAATCTTTGCATCTCCTAAAAAAAGAGACAAATATTAAAATATGGTTTTCAGTATTAAAAAAAAGTTCCTGTGATTTAAACCACGCCGGAGGTTTAAAAAGCTGTGAAAAAGCGTCAGATAAAATGGTTTTACTTTAAAAAACCCCTCAAATTCCCTCTTCCCCTCCTTGAATTGTTGGTGGCACTTGGAGAAACGTGGCCAAGGCTGAGGATTCCCACCACGAGGATCTGTCTGGTTGTGCCTGCCCATCCTGGCGAGCAGTGAAACTTCACAGAAGACACTTTGCTGCAATGTCTGTCCAACAACCAGAAGGATCTCTAATAAAATACTTGAATAGAAAAAAAACCTTTCCTACCACTTCCGAGTCTGCGCCGCCAAGAGTTCTATGTACAAAGGCCTCGCCTATTTACAACTCCGCCGAAATCATGGAGTCGCTGGGTCCGTGGATGCTGGAGTCCCCCAACAGGGAGGACTGCTTGGAGTCAATTTTGTAGGGTTTTTGAGTTTTATTGCCGAACACTGTCATACCCATCCCCGCCGGGTGGCTGGGAATGGCCATGTGGGATAGCAAGGGAATGTTGGCTTCCTGGTTGGATCCCGACGACGGCAAGCTGGTGACGTGGCCCGTGCTGGTGGAGCCGCTGGCGCTGCTGGGGGAGCGGCTCTTGGGAGGGGGGCAGTGCTGGATGACGCGGGGCGGGCCCTGCGGGGGGTAGTGGGCGGCGGGGAAGGCGGCGTATCCCGGCGGGATGGGGTATCCGTTGATGGGGATGTAGCGCTGGTTCTGAGGTAAGGGCGGCCCCATGAACCCCGCGATCTGGCCCTGGGGGATTCCCTGCGCCGGGAACATGTAGTTGGGATACCTGGGGTTGCTGAGGTTGCTGACGGGGCTGGCGCTCAGGGAGGTGGTCTGGGTGGTGGCGTTGCCGCCCGAGGGGGTGGTGGAGCTGGTGTGGCTGGAGAGGCCCTCCCAGGAGCGCAGCCGCGCGTGGATCTCCTTGAAGCGCGGCCTGCGGGAGGGCAGGTCGTGCCAGCACTCCGTCATCAGGCTGTACATCCTGGGGGGACAGTCCTCGGAGCACGGCAGCAGCTGGCGCTTCCGGATCATCTCGATCACCTCCTGGTTGCTGAACCCGTAATACGGCTGGAGGCCGAAGCTGAATATTTCCCACAAAACCACCCCGAAGGACCAAATGTCGGAGTCGGAGGAGAACTTGCCGTACATGATGGCCTCGGGGGGCATCCAGCGGATGGGCAGCAGGGACTTGTTCTGCACCCTGTAATAATCGGCCGAGTAGATCTCCCGGGAGAGCCCCAGGTCGGAGATCTTCACGTGGAGCTGCTCCCCGATCAGGATGTTGCGGGCGGCGAGGTCCTTGTGGACGAAGAAGTGTCCGGCCAGGTACTCCATGCCGGCGGCGATCTGCACCGCGATGTGCAGGAAGTCGCCGTGGTCCAGGCTGGACTTGACCGTGCCGTCCTCGTCGCTGCTGCAGCCGACGTCGGAGTGCGGCGAGCGCATGACCAGGAACTCGTGCAGGTCGCCCTGGTTCATGTACTCGAACAGGAGGCACACGGGCTGCTCCTGCGTCACCACGCCCAGCAGGCACACGATGTTGGGGTGGTGCAGCTCGGCCATGAGGGACGCTTCCTGCTGGAATTCTGCCCACTGCTGGGGGTTGTTAAAGTCCTTCAAGGTCTTGATGGCCACGAGCTGGGCATGGTCCATGCCCGGCAGGTAGAGGTGGCCCTTGTAGATCTTGCCGAAAGCGCATTCCCCCAGCTCCTCCATGAAGCGAACGGCGGAGAGGGGCAGCTCCTTGGCTTTACTCTGCGAGAGAAACAGCAATAAAACATCAGCACTGAAAACAGCCTTTTTGAAGTGAAATCTCTTGGTGCAGGATGTGTGGGAGCCAAGGAGATGGACACAGGAGCAATGATCCCACCCGAGGGACACCAGGATCCAAACGGGATCACCATACGCCAAAAAGTAACAAAAGGAATTCCTTTCCATCCTCTCCACAAGCTCAGATACAACAAGAATTGGATCCAAATATACACAGGAACCATCAGCATCTCGGCATTTGGCCTTGGGCATTTCTGTACTTCCAACTGAATGTGACTGATTTCAGGAATTGAGGCAATTCCCATGCTCTAAGAGGTCCATGCTGAAGTGTTTTCTGGAGTTTTAGCAGGAAAAAAAATTACTTTGTTTTAAAAACCATGGCCTTGCAGCCAATTCTGCCTTGACTTTGCTATTAACCCTTCCAGGTACAGCAGAGCCTGTTGCTGTTCCCACCATTTCTGTTCCCACTATTTCGGTTCCATCCTGAAAGCCTGAGAGTGGCCAAAGGAGAAAGGCAAACCTTTTAAACATTTATTGCCCTTTGGAGTGCAGATATTCACTCCTGGGCCATAAAGAACCTGTATTATTCCCAACTTCCACTTGTGCTTGTAACACCCAAAGCCACTCATTTAGGGCCCTCAGTAAAGCCACAGGTAGTAATTTAAGGTCAATGAGTTTGGGGATCTAGGTTCTGTAAATTAGTGTAAACATTGGCATTTGCATTCCTGAAATCATGCGAGGGCAGCTTTCCAGTGGCAATGTGGGAGAAAAACTGACATTTCAAATAATCACGGGAAAAAAGCCCTTTTAGCATGAATTAATTCTAATTGTATTGATCACTTCTGACATTCAGACAAACACTGCATTAATAATCATAATAATGATTATGATGATGATAATAATAATAATAATAATACAGCCATTTAAGCAGGCAGCCCAGTAGACTGCACAGTGATGGCAGGAAATTAGCTATATTGTTGAGGAACAGATGGTTTATATTACCCAAATCCTTTAGGCTAAAACTTGTTTAGGTCTGGCATATTGTAAATTATATTTTAGTAATGAAAGTGAAATGACCTCTGTCTGACCTGAGCCTGGGTCCGTCTGTTTGAACCAACCGAGTGGAAAACTGGGGAAGAAAATGAAGTCATAAAGTTTTGGCAGGAAGGGCTCGTTTGGAGAGCAGCAGCTGTAAATCTGCTCGGCTTTTGTTTGACAAGTATTTGTCACACACGGGTGTCCGAAATGTAGGGAAGTGTAAAATACACAAGAGGCGGCAGGTCAGGGGAAAGGGAGAGGGAAACCCACCCCTTCCACCTCTTCTTCAGCTCCATGACAAGATGTCCTTAATTTATTATACTTTTGAAGGCAATTAAAACCCCTTTAAACCTGGAGGAAATGCTAACATTCCTGTTTATCCAAGCAAACAACTGCCTCAGTGGGAGCTTGAAGCTTAAATTTGTTTTCGCCCCAAGCTGACATCAGTGCTGGCTACGTGTTTTAAAAATAGGATTCCACTTCCTTTCCTTGAAAATATTGTTTGAAAGGCGATCAAAACACTGGAGGACAGGGAGAGCTGGCTTTCCCAGTGGGAAAATCCCGAATTAGCAGAAATAAAATGAAAATATTCCTGCAGCACATGACTTGTGAATTGAAAGGAAAGGGAATGGTGAGTATTTGCCACCATTCCCAGGCATTTCTGCTTCCCTGTGCTGTGTGGGCCAGCAGGAGAGGTGGGAATTGCATCCTCAATAAAAGGATGCTGAGATCCTCATTGTCTCCAGCTTAGCCAGGATTGTACCCCAAATTCCCAGCAGAGCAGGCAGCAAGAAGCGATCCCAAATTTAACAAAATATTCCAGGAGGTTGGATGCAAGATGTGGTTTGGACACTGACTTGTTAAATGTTTTTTTTTGTACTGCTACCTACATTTTGAGATAAAGTTACTCCAAGCTGTACAGGAAAGCTGGAATTGGGAACTTCCAAGGAAAAGGAAGATAAATTCACCAGGCCAGTGTGTGTGGGACTGAGACAGAGATTTTCTCTCTGAAATGCTTCAAAAGAACAAAACCCATCAAGTTCTTGAAGAGCCATAAAATATCCTGAGTTGGAAGGGACCCACGAGGATCAAGGGCCTTGGCACGGTGTGAAACACAAGGGAAATGCTGTTCCAGGGCATTCCTGGGCCTATGGATGGCAGGAGGAACTTCCAGCCCTGCCCTGGGTGACACAGCCAGGTCTGCACATCCCACCCAGGAAATCAGGAACACGAGGCTGCTCACACTTAAATCTAAAGGATTTTTAAAAATTCTTCCTGCACGTGGGGCTGTGGTGAAGCCAAACACCAGCAGCAGGAGCTGGGCTGGCCAGAGCTGCAGGCAGAGCTTTGGGGCTGTTTTGGTCATTTCTCCTTTTAACTGAAAGGATAAACCTGAAAAACCAAGGGACAAATCTTTCCAGAAGTGATTTCAGCTGAGTGAAAGGTGACAGATGAACAGAGCAGAGCCATGAAAAGCTCTCCTGGGGAAATGCTGAATCACATCTTTACCTCTCTCACTTAAATGAGGTGTTTTAGAGATGCTTCAGGAAGGGGTTCCTTGCTTTATCACACAAAAACTCCATCATTTCTCCAGGGACACACGGACACACAGAATTACCCCCTTGGTCCAGCACACGCTGCTGCTGCTGCTGCTGAGAAAACCCTCACAAAAATCACAGGCTGGAAACCACCTGAATATTTCAGTGCTGAGTTGTTTGACGCATTTCCCTCCCTGCCTGTGGAGACAGCGAGTGTGGAGGCAGAAATCTGGGATTACCTTTGGTTTGTAGGCGTTGAGCATGGACATCTCCACGTTCTGCCCCCGGACGTGCTTCGGCTGCCTCTGGACCGGAGGGGACGAGGATTTCTGGTTGTTGCGACAGATGCAGATGAAGAAGAAGAGCAAGGCTATGGCCAGGGGAATGGTAACGCTTGGCACCAGGATGTACAGGATTTCCATTTTATTCTTTTCCTTAGAATCCTTGTAATCTGGTCCAGAAAGAAAAAAACCCAACAACGAATGAAGCATCCCCACAGAGACAAACACATCCCTGGGTCGACTAAAAGTGTTAAAAAGAATAAAACATCCTGTTTATCTTGCTGAAATCCACCTTGAATGCTGATTCACTTTATTAATATTAAAAGCAAAAATTATTTTGTGGAGTAACAAACTGTCCCTGTAAGGTCAAAGGCACTGATGGGCAGGAAGCAGTGGAATGCTGTGAGGTGGCCTTTGCTTGGGGTGAAATGAAGTCATGGCCTAACACAGATCCACAGAAAAGTGAATTTCTAAACCACCTTATGGAAGCAGCTTGTGGGTGGTGCCCCTTGCCATGGCAGGGACCTGGAACTAAATGATTTTGAAGGTCCTTTCCAAGCCAGGCCATTCTATGATTCCAAGAAAAGCTCTGGTGGGAACACAAACTCCTTATTTTGTGTCTTGGTTTTAGACAATTTAAAGGAGAACACTCTGGAATGAGCTGCCTCCCTTTAGAGGTTCAACCAATCCCTTTCCAGCAAAAAAGAATGGATACAAGCAGATGGAAGTGAAAACAGAACAGTTCCCCACGAGCAGAACAGCACCAGGGAAGCTGGAGCAGGGGTGAAGAGGAAGGATCCGGAAGAGCTGGGAAGGAGGATGGTGTGACACAGTCCAAAGGCTCCCTGCAATCCTCGCTCCCTCTCAGGGCTCTTCCCAGCGATTCATTTTAGGAACACGATCCCCTCTTTGCCACTGCCCAGGACATCCAGCACCGCACGCCCCCGGCTGGCTCTGGCTTCCCAGGGAACGCTGCTCGGAGGGAAAAGCAGCAGGAGAGGGGAGAGGCTTCGGGAGGAGCTCGGGCAGCCCCCGCTGGCGGTGGCGAGGACAGATCCTGCACCCCGAGTGCTCCGGGCACAGCGACACCGACGCCTGTCCTGCTCTGCCACTTCCCAGCAGCATTCCCAAGGCTTAGGCTGGAATTACACCCGCACTGACACACTCACTGCAGGGGAACTTGGAGCATCCCTGGAGCCCAGGCCGCCCTGGCTGTTCCCGAGGGCACTGGGAATGCCTGAGGCAGCCTCCGGGAGTCTGGGAGAACGAACGGGGGATGTTTTATTATCCCTGCAGGGTCACTCCAGTTCGTTTGTCTGTGTTTTCCAGGCTGCATTTGTACGAGTGCTTAGCGGCCCACACAGATACTCTTTTATGCACTTCATTAAACATGAACTTGATCTGAAGCTTGGGCTTGACTCAAATTGTGACAGAGGCAAAGTTCAAATGGTTCTGGACGTCACTTTGCATAACCCCTCTCCTCTTTCAGGCTCACGCTGTCCTCTGCTCCCCCCACGCTCCTCTCTGATCATTCCTTTCAGATTAAGTTGTGCCATCTGGTTTTTAATTGAGAGGAGAGGTAGCCCAAATATTCCTACAGCCTCTGGGAAACAGGAGACGGCTAAAGCACCGTCCCCATGACACTCTCCCTGTTCCCAGAGAGGCAGGGATTCACACACCGCCCTTCCCCTGTCCTTCCAAACCCTCTTAGGCTTGGCTTTGCTAAGCCTCATGCTCGAATTACCCCGTGTTTCCCACCTTCCCGCCATCAGGTTGACAAACTTTGGTGAAACAAATCTCTGGCAGCTTGTGAGACACAGTTGAAGAAAGGGAAAGAAAGCGGCAGCACGAGGCAGAGGGAGACCTGGGCACCAGTTCATCACCTGAGCTATTCCAGTCAAAGGCAATTATTATTCTTATTAAGTAGCAGCCCCCGCCGTGAAGCCTCATTAGGTTAATGGGCTTCTTGGGAGCCACCCTAATTAAATCCATTTCCCATCTAGGCATGTCCTGGTGAGGCCGAATGCACAATACTGATTAAAATGGGCCTGAAACGGCTCTTTCAGCCAGTGCAAAACCGGCAGAATGCGAGTCCCACACGGTATTCTGGTTTTAATATGCAGATTAGCACTTAACACTTCAATTACTGCTCACCTGACCCAGCTCTGGCTGTCCTTAGAATAATAAAGCCACGGAACAACGGGTACCATTTAAGGCAGCAGGGAGAGGTTCTGGCAATTAAAACCTTTGTCAGGAATTCTCCAGGCCAGCCAGCCTATCTCAGTTATTATCAACGCTTGAAAATCAGAGACTTTGGCTCCAAAAGTGTCCTGGTATCCCAGATCAGGAGCCCGAGCCAGGCTTGGCACCTCAGAGCCCATCTAGAGGGGACTGGCACAAGAATCTTCAGAATAGTTTTTGGTTATTTCTGTTGAAATAACAGCAGAAGAGATACGGGACTCAAAAAGCGTGGGGGAAATCACAGGATTGTTGAGGTTGGAAAAGCCCTCAGAGATCAGCAAGTCCAACTCTTAAACCAGCACTGCCAACACAGCTCAGGCCTCGTTTACAAAGCAGAGGTGACATTGCCAGGTCCTCTGAGCTGCAGCTGAAATTCGTGTTTACAGAACTGCCCTGGCTGCACTTTGGGTTTGCAACATGAACAAAAAGGGAGACTCAGCTCTCATTTGATTCTGCTTTTCAGAGACCCGAGGGAAGGGAATGGAAGACCTGAACAAATGGGTCCTGATTGTTTTATCTGCATGTAGAAATAACAATATTGATAACAGGCCAAGAAAAAATACAGCTATTTGCGTGGACTTGCCAGAAATGCACCCAGAAGTGTTATGGAAATTCAAAGTTTCACACAAGATTTGATGTTGCCTTCAAGTTGTCACAGTAACATTTACCTTTCCCCTCGGAAAGGAGATACCTTTGATGTCCCTGCTCCATAGCCAGAACCAAATTAAATTTTTTCTGGTTATGGTTATGAACATTCCTGCAGCGAGACTGTTCTGAGTCTGCTCCAAAGTCTTTTTCAATTAATGGAAAGATGGGAATCGATGCCAAAATGGGATCTAAATTATGTTCTTACTGAAAGGGTAGATCAGGGGGAAGGCAGACAGTCTGGGCTCTATCATGTGCATCTCAAACCCTCTCCCTGTTTTTGGGCCCCTCACAAGAAGAAAGCCATGGAGGGGCTGGAGCATGTCCAGGGAAGGGAACAGAGCTGGGGAAGGGGCTGGAGCACCTGAGGGAGCTGGGAAAGGGGCTCAGCCTGGAGCAAAGGAGGCTCAGGGGGGACCTTGTGGCTCTGCACAACTCCCTGACAGGAGGGGGCAGCTGGGGGGGGGTCGGGCTCTGCTCCCAGGGAACAGGGACAGGAGGAGAGGGAACGGCCTCAGGCTGGGCCAGGGGAGGCTCAGGGTGGACATCAGGAAAAATTTCTTCACTGAAAGGGATCTCCCGCCCTGGCACAGCTGCCCAGGGCGGTGGTGGGGTCTTAAAAGGGACTTTAAAAGGGATTTAAAAGCTGTGTGGATGTGGCACTTGGGGACGAGGGTCAGTGGTGGCCTTGGCAGTGCTGGGGGTGATTGGACTCGATGACCTCGGAGGGCTTTTCCAACCTAAACAATTCTATGTTTCTATGATTTAATTTGGCCTAAGGAGTTGTATTGATTGGAACAACAGCCTGGAAAGTCAGGAACACTTGAGCTGGCAGTGCACAGCCATTCCCCAGGAAATTATTTTCATGCCACCACTTTGTCACTGCAGGGGCAGCAAGTGCTCAAAGGTCTCCTGGGAGCAGGGCCAGCCAGCCTTTCCTACAGCTCTGTTATTAGGGATTTACAGAAGACACTTTGTGCACTTTTCTCCCAGGACGTGACCAAACCCTTCCCCTTTTTGCCCCCAGCTCAAACCCAACCCGGGTCAGGCATTACCACAGGCCGGGACATCGCAGAGCTCCGACTTGAAGTTCTCATCCAGGGTGAAGCACCACGGGGCGTCCTTCTGGTTTCCGGGGTTCCTGCAGTAGGAGTGGCCCCCGTTGAGCTCGGGGTACCTGGCAGCAGTGAAGGTGTGGGTGTGGGGGTACTGCGAGTTCCAGGGCTGGCACTGCCGCCCCGAGCGCGTCACGCTCACCGTGCCCCGGTAATCCACGCCCGTGCTGTTGTAGCACCTGTGATCTGCAAAGACAACCAAAAGCCAGAGCCGCGGTCGGGTCGGTGGTGGACGCAGCATCCACGGGGATGAGCTGTTGGCACCTCCCAGTTTGGGAGCCTGGGCTCCCAGTTTGCTGCGGCCGCAAGGCTGGGCCTGCTTTGCATTCGCATTCCTGGCAGGATTTAAAGCTCCTGGAGTGAGAAGAGCTTCTGCCAGGCGTTTTTAATATAGGATACACAAAGGAAGTCAAAACTCCAGTGGGAACCTGAACTGCAGCCCTTATTTTCATAGGGAGGTGGGGAACTTGTGGGAGCCATGTTTTATATCTGACTGTTCAGATGTGGAAGGGTTGTGAACGGGTCACAGCCCAGCCTGATCAAAGAGTGGGCTCAGCCAGAGCCTAAAATTAGGCTGGCTTAGGCAGGACAGCCATGGCTCCAGCCCTACCAATGTTCCTCCTTACAAACATCCCAACACTGCAGCCGTGGTGCTGCCAGAGCATGGCAGGCGGAGGTGGGAGGAGGATGAAGCCACCCGTGTTCCTCAGCATCCAAATGCTTTCACTCCATAGTTTTCTACCCCATATTAATTAGAAAAGACCTGAAAAAAACCTTCAGAACTCCTGAAAAGATCCTTCAGAATTCCTGAAAAAATCCTTCAGAATTCCTACCCCTGTTGGACAAGCTGGGGGAAATGCTGGAGCTGGGAAATTCACCTGCGAGCTGTCAAAGCCCAGCACTGGCTCCAGCTGGGATGCACGAGCCCTTCCAGCCAATCTCGGCACAGCAGTACCTTTTCCACAGAGGAACAGACATTTTCCACTTACTTTTATTTATGGGATCAGCCATCGGAATCCCAATCCGGATACAGTTGACAGCCTCGGGGCTGTCGGGCTGGGGCAGATCTTCGCAGTTGGGCAGCTTCAACCTCATCAGGATCATGGGATTCGACCTGGCAAAAATGTACTCGGTCTGGCACAGGACGTTTTCCAGGATCTCACACTCATCCCGGCACAGATCCCGAGGTTTGGGAGCGGAGGAGGTCTCGTCGCAGTAGGGGAAGGCGTAGTGGCACAGGGAGGGGATGGCGAACTGGGAGCACTTATCCGACAAGTGGCTGGAGGTGCCGATCATGGTGAAGGCAGCTGGAAAACACACACAGGGATTCGATTTGGGAATGTTATTCCTGTGCTGTTGCCTTCCCAGTAAAACCCTCACTTCCCACTGCAGCTGTTCAGGTGATGAACAGGAATGCACAGCACTAATCACACTGGAAGTTATTAACGATGCTGATCCCACTGACAAGGAAAACATATCAAGTTTTCAACACGGGATTAATGCTAAGCTCATTACCCAACCCCCAAACTTAATTATTCCTTTAACTATTACTTTTTGTCCTCCCAAATAACTTAGAATAATTTACAAATTCGTGTAGTACTTGGAAGCCCAACAGGTAAACCCCAAATTCCTGCAGGGTGACAGCACCGCTTCCTTCGTGGAAGGTGACAACTTTCATACAATCCCAAATAACTTCTCAAACTCAATGCTGGAAGGTTATGAACTGGTGGCTGCACATTCCCTTTCCTGGGGCAATGAAGAAGCCTTTTTCTGCAATGCTGACAGTGTTTGGGGACAAAGGGAGAAGAGAAATTTGGGATATTCTGACAGCAAGGAAAAAATCTGAATACAGAGATGCTTACCAGGCCAAGTTAATTTATATAAAAAATAGAGAATATCATGGTATCTGTGATGTCTGTGAATTCAGCAACCCCATCAGCACATCCCTCAAAAATAATGGCAACTGCTTCTTCCCTAAATCCAATGGAAAACCACCACCTGCTGGATTATTTATGCAGCCTTTCCCAGCACCTAAATTATTCCAGGCACCTAAAATCAACGAAGGTGGGCCCCCCTTTGCTTTCAAAACCTGCTGGGGTAACAGCAGCACTGAGTCTCCCAGGGGCTGTAAAAACACAGCCCCTTCTCCTTGAAAAATCATTTTTCTTGGTGTCCTGGGGGGGAGCTGGAGGAGCAGAGACACCCGGACGAGCTCGTGGCAAGGGGGAATAAAGACCAAAGACAAATAACATTGCTGTTTATAAAACTCCAGCAGCTTTTTGGGAGCAGACAGCTCAGTGGGGAAGCAGCCAAGGTGTTTTTACCCACCTGTAATCTGATTTTCTATCTCCCCCTGCATGTGCAAGGACTCCATGTAGATGGTTCTGTTCCCAATGAAGCGGGCGCAGGCGATGCCCCTGTAAGGCTGGCAAAACCCATCCTCCTCATACTCATCCCTGAAATCAGCCAGAGACACAAAGCTGTGACTGTAAAATATTGACAACAATCAGGATTATTCCCTTCTGTTCGACAAGATCCGGAATGTTTGTTTGTTTAAACAAACCCCCTTCATCCGGCTGGTAAAAAGTGGCATTTCAGCTGAGCCAAAATACACATGAATGTTGCATGAAATGAGAGCTCTTAAGGCTCTGCTCAGAACTACACCCAGCCTTGATTAGCAGAGAAATAGAAACGGCCTGGAAAAATGGGATTTGTGTTTATTTAAAGCAGCTAACACATAGTTTTCTATTTCTGAACCACGCTTGTCCTTAATATTGATAAACACAGCAGGAAGAGTCATGCAAGCAGATTTTAAAGTGTATATAGAAAATCCAACCTCTGGCAGCACCGATAGCCTGGAAAGAGGAAATGTTTGCTCAGTCTTCTGTGTGTGGTAACATTTAGTGCTAAAACAGAACCAAAGCTGAGACAGGAGTTCGACAGACACATTTCTTTCATTAGGTGCTTTCTTTTGGGCAATACAGGAGATATTTAATACAGAAATCCAGATGGGAAATTATTTGCCAATGTTCTTCAAACAAAGCAAGGGAAGGAAATTACTGAAGCTCTGAAGACCAGGGCAGTCCCTGGGTATTTTGAATAATCAGCACTGAACAGGGAGTTTTAGGGGAGTTTTGAGGAGGGGTTTTAGTACATGATCCCTGAAATCCCAACTGCACGAATCAGCCCTTTAAACTCCTTCCTCTGAGGATCCACTTGGAGATATTTCACACTGAAATTTTTGGGATTAATTTTCTGGGCAGACACCTCGGCTCTGCTGAGGTCCCAGGAAAAGATGCTTAATGAAAATTTGCTGATATTTTCTTTGTTATTCATGCCCAGCCCAGACAGCTCCTCTGTGGCTCTCAAACTCGGATAAATGATACTGGAATATCCCTAGGGATGATGACAGCCGGGGAGGCAACAGGTTACCTCCTTTGTGTGCGGAATTCTCCCTCCCCCAGATGCCGAAAGCCCAACAGTGGAATCACACTACGCCTTAATAAGGGAAAAATCAGAGCTTTTTTTAATCAACTCTGCCATTACGTTGAACAAAAGCCACTTTCATCCCCTCCCGAAGACCTTGGCTGTGAGAGCTTGGAAATGCAAATCCCATGGGGGCTCTTTGAAGTCGCGCCTTCATTGTGCGCTGCCTTACAGAGCCAGGGCCGCTCCCAGTGCCCTGTCACCGCGGCCAGCGCCGGCTAATGGGATTAGTGGGGAGAAGCGCTGGGATCGCCTTCCAGGACAGCCCAGACATCCCCCGGCACTGCCGGGCTGCCAGAGCAGCGTCCCGGGATTCACGCAGCGTTCACGGGGAGAAGCCAATCCCCAGGGATTAAGCGCATCAATTGATGAGTGTGAAGGCGAAGGGGTGGGAAAGAGGGGTGGGAGAGATGGAAATCTCCTCCACGGACATCCCACCATTGGGAAATCAGTGGGGAAGGGTCTAGGTTTCACTGGGTGGTGGTCCCAAGATGTTCCCAAGCACGCTGGAAGCTGGGTTGCAAAAGCACGGCCTTGAACTGCCAATTAAACCCTTCGTTAACAGCCCGAGGGAAGGCTGAGGTGCCTCAGGTGTTCAGCCAACAAAGACACCCTGAGATGCAAGCAGGGACACTCAACCACGTCCTTGGGTTCCTGCACGGAACCAGCTCTGGTGAAAATATTTTTCTTCTGTTGGTTCTTGAAGAGAAAAGCTGAAACCTGAGCTGAAAAACCCAAACAGCGGCTGCAGGCTCTGGGGTTCAGCTCATCTCCTCATCACTAAATGCCCAGATAGGATATCATCAATTAATCATTTATAATTTTTATATAATTATAGCATCACAGAATCCCTAAGCTTGGAAAAGCCCTCTAAGATCGAGCCCAACCATTCCCCAGCACTGCCCAGGCCACCACTGCCCCGTGTCCCCAAGAGCCACATCCCCAGGGATTTTAAATCCCCCCAGGGATGGGGACTCAGCACTGTGCCAATGTCTGAGCACCTTTTCTGTAAAGCAAATTTCCCAATATCCACCCTGAGCCTCCCCTGGCCCAGCCTGGGGCCGTTCCCTCTCCTCCTGTCCCTGTTCCCTGGGAGCAGAGCCCGACCCCCCCGGCTGCCCCCTCCTGTCAGGGAGTTGTGCAGAGCCACAAGGTCCCCCCGGAGCCTCCTTTGCTCCAGGCTAAATTTATGATGGAATTTCACTCAGGGACTACCCAAAGGCTCCCCTTTGAAGGGAAGGACACGCAGCAGGGATTGGGAGTGAGCAGGGACACCAGCTCACCTGGCTGGGAATGCCCTGAGGAGCAGGATTTTGCAGATAATCTCAGGAGGGGAAGATTGGGAGTAAAGAGGAAGGGCCAGGATGCCACCGGCTCTGCCCTGGGGCTGCATCCAGCGGAATTCACACAGGGAAAACGGGAGATTAGTAGCTCATAAGGAGCAGGAACTACTTCGGATTGTTTTGGAAACCAGCTCCATAATGGGGCAGAAGGGTGGAACAAAGGAAAGGAACAGGAGCAGCAGGGGATGCCAGCAGGACCCTGAGACTCTGCGGTCCCCTGGACTCTGCTCCCGGAGCAGCTCCGGGGGTCATGGGGACAAAAGAAGGGCTGGGAGGTTGCTCTGTTGAACAGCAGCTCCCTGAGCCACTGCTCCCCACAACAGAGCGGTTTTGGGGTGCAGCCGCAGCTCTCCGAGACCCTCTCCCACCGAACAGACGCTGCCGAGGTGTCACCCTCTGCTTTCCAGACATCTCAGCCAAACCCATCCAGATCCAGAGCCCTGGCCTGACACGGAACCCACAAAGGCCTGAAGGGCTCCTGCAGCTTAAACACATTCCCCACCTCCTGCTGCCCCCCGGCAGGGCTCTGGCTTTAAACTCAGCTGTTATCGGGTTTGGCTTTAAACACAGCGATCAGGTTTTGGTTTTAAACACACCCATCGGTTTTCGGCTTTAAACACAGTTCCAGTTTCTTGGGATCAGGGCTGAGCCCGCATTCCTTTCCCACAGTCCACGTCTGGCATCCCTCACCTGCTCTGTGTAAGGAATCACCGCATCCCTGCTCGGATGTGTATCTGCTTCCTGATCCTGATCCCCGTCCCAGCGAAAGGAAGGCTCCCTTTGGCTCCGGCAGGATGCAAATTAGGCCTGGTCCAGCAATGAATGTGTTAACATCTACAGACGAGCTTAAATCCTAATGATTAAATCCTAACGAACTGGAAGTCAGGCCAAGCCTGGAGGCGTTTCTGATGGATGGACTTCAATCACTTGTGCAAATTCTGGCTCAAGTGGGGAGGACAGCAGCCAGCAGGTGGAAAACAGGGATGGCAGCGGGCAGGAACGATTCCAGCCTCACCACAGCACGGGATTTGGGGTCTGGGAGCGGCCCCACAACTCACTGCTGCTCCTCGCACTGCCTGCACCCCACAAAGCCCCGGTGAGTGTTGGGTGAAGCTGCGCAAGACAAAGGGCTGGATTTTAATGACCAACAGATGATACTGTAGGGCTTTAAGGTTATTTCTTCTCAGATTTGGTTTCCACTCTGTTTTCTGTTTCACTCTGTCAATTATTTCCAGCCTGGATTTTTATCTTGGAGCTTGCCCACTGCCTTTGGATCCCGCTGCAGCTCCCCCCGTGACAACAGCTCTGGCTTGGTGTAGTAATAGCACCAAGGATTAAATTTACACCATCCTCAGGTGTCTCTGAGCATCTGACTGCTCAAAGTTCACAGAAAGCCGAGGAAGAATGAGCTTTGAAGGGTGTCCACAGCCCAAATCTCTTTAAGATCCCATTCTCTGATTCCATCTCTTTATCTCAGCTGCTCCTGGCATGAGGCTCCAGTGAATCCAGAGGCTGATCCACTTCCCAGTGCAGCACCTTTCTGAAACTGGGCAGAATTCCTGCCTCTGCAGCTTTTTGGGCATCCCCACGCCAACCAGGCCGAGCAGAGAAACATTAACCATCAGTTTGCAGTATTTATTTTATTGGGTCACACTAAGCCTGGAGGGGCTTCGTGGTACCACCTCGTCTGCAACTGGGTCCTAAACACAAACCATCTCTGCAGGGTTCTCTGTCAAACTTCCCAACATCCTGAATTTTTTTTGCCAGTTTTTTTCTAAATGACAAGAAACCGCCCCAATTTAAACAACATTTCCAGCAAACACCAACAAGCAGCCCAGGAACTCAATTCAGCAAAAGCTTTGTAACCAGGCTCTAACGTGAGTTCATTTAGAAGTATTTCCTATATTGATAGAAAAACTGAACCTGTGAGATCACGTTGGATTTATTTTTACAATCCAATATATTTAAAATGGATATTCCAGAGATGGTGTCATTGTGTGGTCATTTCTACCACACCCCATGGATTCCTTCCTTCCTTCCTTCCTTCCTTCCTTCCTTCCTTCCTTCCTTCCTTCCCTTCTTTCTTTATCTCTTTCCCTTTTTGCTTTCAGAAGGATTTGAATGAGTACCTTGCAAGAAAGAATCATAAATACCAGACTAATTTGGATATCTTGAGCAAAAATGGCCAAAGGAGAGAACAGAACAAGGCAAGACAAAGTCCCAAATGCTTTGAGTGTCTCAAAAGCCAGCGTGGATTAAGGTGTAAATGCAGAGGAGGTTGATTTATGGGAATTAACCAAACTGAAGAGCAAAAGCAAATAAATGCTGGATTATCTCCCAGATCTACCCAGTGGAGATGGAAAAGCTTTGGCTCTGGGTGAGGACTGTGCAGACATTTTTTTCACTGACAAAGTGACAGGCATTTTGTCTTGCTTTAAAGAAAACCTCCCTCCATAGCACTGAACCAGTCAGAGCTGTTTATCTAAATAATTTCTATCCAACAGCAGAATCCTGATGGGAAAAAAAATGGACGGGTGGGAAAAGGCAGTGCCCGGTTCAGACAACCAAGTGCTCTCTGCTCTTCTCTTGCAGGGAAAATCAGGAGTGCAGGACAGGAGTGGGAGCTCATCCCCGATACCCTGGGTCTGGGAACACCCCTGTCCCTCTCCAGAGCTGCATCCAAAGGCTCCTGCTCAACACCTGAGTCTCACCCCTCCAAATTTCCAGCCTAAACCCAGGGTTATGGACGGTGCTGCTTTAGGGGAGTTGAGTCCATAATGATGCTGAGGGAAGAAACACACTCAGGGAAGCTTTGCCATTAATTACCAGGCGCATCAATTAATTATTTTTATGGTTATGCACCCACCCAGTGCCCCCTCTCTGTATAAATTATTTGTACATCGTTAAATAAATTCTGTTTTGTTCCCACCTCGCGTTCCAGCTTCGCATGGGATGAAATGAAAGGGTTTGGACTTGGCAGATCTCCCTTAAAACAAACAGATGAATAAAATTCTCTCATACTTTCCGAAGAGCAAAACCCAGTCGCTTGTGCCTCGCTTGGAAAATGGGAACACGCTGGCTCTGGTCCATGATAATATTTCAGCAATGTGAGGGCTGCATTTCACTTTGCAAAAAGAAGAGAACTGCCCAGACTTCCACGTCACTGTGTAATTTAGGGAAAAGTGCTGGGGAATAAAAGCTATGGCTGTTTGACACCCCTTTAAAGGCACGGGGCAGCCAGGGTTGAAATGGTTCCCCAGGAAAGCAGAGGCAGAAAAGGAAAAAGTTTGTTAGGCTGTGCTTTGACAGCATGACATTTATAGAGTCCCACAGCACCTCTGGATGATGATAATAACAATATTAATATGAATATTAATATTAATAATAATACAGCCTGGGATAGTGGAAGGTGTCCCTGCTTATGGCAGGGGTTGGAATAAGATGATCTTTAATGTCCTCCCCAACCCAAACCATTCTAGGACTCCATGATTAAAAAAATACCAATAATTAAATAGGATCTGCCTAAGGAACTGCTTTTCTTAGTTGTTACCTCGCTATTCAGACTGATGGCTGCTTTCAGTGATGCCTCCAATCCGGATATGGATAAATAACCCAAAATTCCTGTGGGTTTGGGATGCTGGTTTGAAGGGATCAGCAGTGGGGTGGCACCAGGGAGCCCAGGCCAGCGCTGAGGCCACATTAGGGCCACGAAATGGAGCCAAATATTGCTCAAAAATCAATAAATCAGCCCTGAGATTCCGATTCAGAGATGATTTTCTCCTCCCAAACACCTGAAAGGTCCCTTTGCTAACACAACTCCTGCAGAGCCCAAGGGCTTTCCCTGCAGGCCGGGGTGGCTCAGCAGCTGCAGCTGGTTAGGGAACAACCTTGGAAGCAGGGTTTGGATCTTTCCTGGCAGATTTCTGACACGGTTACTCAGGATAAACTGCAAATCATGTGCTCGAAGTTATGGGAACGGCAGGGGACTCCTGGCACCCGTGTTTTGTTTGACAGAGCTATTTTAAGGTTACGTTTGGAAGGTTGGCTCGGCCAAGTTTCGAAACGCAGAGGGGGGAAAAAAACCGTGAAATGGTGAAATGTTTTTGAAGAGCAGTCAAGAGGGATAAGATTACACGTGCTCAACGCTGCCTCCTCTCTCGGAGCTTTGTGCTGCCCAGAAAAATCCCTTCCCTCCTGCTGGATTCCCTCGCGGAGCCGCAGGGGTCTCGCACACCCTTATCCACCTCCCATCGGGAATCAAGCTCCAGATAAGGAGGTTTGGACGGAAGGATCATCAGCTCCACCCCATAAATCTGCAGCTGCTCTGCCCTGAGTGATGCCAGACCCCCTGGCTGTTGGTCTGAGGGGCCTTGGGAGGGCATGGGTGGGGCTGGAGCACATCCCGTGCACATCCGTGTCCTACACACCGGGCACTGGACACCGAGACAAGCAAAGGGAAGAGACTTCCTTTAAGAGCTTGGCCACATCCCTCAGTATTTCTTGTCCAAATCCCTCCTAGCTGGGAGGGAATATTCAGAATTTAGGGCTGAATTTTTGCACATTTTGGTTAGACTTGAGGAGGATGCCCAGCCCCAAATTCTGAAAATGCTGCTTTGAGGAAAGAACTGTGTAAAAATGGCAGTTTTCTACTCAGAAATGGGGCAAATCCCTCCTAAAACACACATTTTATCAGCACTCTCTGAGTTTTTTCCAGCCTGGTGGATGCATTTTCATCAACCCCATTCCCAGCTCTGTACAATTCCCATCCAGCCCCCAGATCCCACAGAGCTCCTGCCTCAAACATCTCATGGCTTTCACAGGCACAAAAAGTGTTCAGGGACCTGCTGGACTGGGAAGCTGAAATTCCCTGGATCCTGTTCTCCACAGGGAAAAGTTCTCCACATTTGCTTGGTGCTGCGTGAAGTATTTTCCCAGTGTTTTCCCACGTAGGAAGGGGAGAACAACACATCCTTCTGCCTCTCCACATCTGCCAGGAGATGCACAGATAAATCCCATCACCAAGGACATGCTGGAGATTGGAGTCAGTCTCCAGTCAGGGAAAAATCCCCCAAAAACATGGAATTTTTCATTTTTTAGTCACACGAAGGTACAGAGGTTGCTCAGATTTCACTGAGGAATTAAATAAACTGTGGATGGTTCCTCACAGGTTTTCCCCCCTCATAACATACAGAAAAGTGAATTTCTGGGACATATTTTTAAAAATAAATTCATTTATATAGATGAAAGAAATACAGCCAAGATTGAGCCACCTTTCCAATGGCTCCATCTGCACGTTAAGAGCTTTATTCCCAAATGTTTTCCTCCCAGCAGCACCACGAGGGTGCTTCATACCCCAGTGGGAAGAGGATGGGAACAATAACAAGGTTTTAAGGAACACTTTTCTGTTTGCCTCATATTAAATCTCTTTTGTCAGGGATCCTTTTTTTTTTTTAAAGGAAAATGAACATTGTACATTTTGCAGTGATTCCTGTCTCTCCCAAGTGCTTATTGGCATTAATAAATAACATGAGAAATTATCTTTATTTTCAAGCTATTTTTCCATCCTAAACATTTTTTGTCCCTTTTTCTCCTATGGAAGAACACCCAAACTTCCCATTCTCCAGCAATTATCAGGTTTATTCCCTGATAAAACTACTGCAGATTTTCTTTGCCTGGGAAGGAGTTTTTCCAGAAAGCAACATCCCACTCCTTCCTGGGTGCCAGGCCACTGCAAACACAGCTTTGAACTCTGCCAAACTGATAGAAAAACCTGGAATACCAAACCCCACAAAATGAGTTTCAGACCTTCTGCAGCCCATTTTATCTCTCCCTAACTCCTTCCTGCTCTCCCTTATTTTCTGGAGTCCCAGCTTTATTTCTGCTCCTCCCTCCCCTCTCCTTCCTCCTAACATTTAATTTGTCTTATGTGCCTCAAATAGTTCTTTCTTCTGGTGACCTAATATTTTAACCTTAAGCATGATGAGAAACAGACTTCACGAAGCTGACACTTGAATTCAAAGTGAAACACGTGCCTCAGCACAAGTTAATTAAAAATAATGCCTACAATGTTTGCTTGTTTCAGCTATTATTCGACCAGAAATCTGCACCCATCGATAAATGGAGTCCACAATTGCTGCAAAAATAGCACTAAGCTCGAACTTACCAAAACTGGCTGGTTTAATTCTCTTTTGATTTCACAGATAAAAAGATCTCCCTGAGAGGAGGGGGCTGCCAGGGGGGTGGGGCTCTGCTCCCAGAGAACAGGTTAAGGGGAAACGGCCTCAAGTTGTGCCAGCAGAGGTTTAGGTTGGATATTGGGAAATTTTATCATGGAAAGGGTGACCAGGCATTGGAATTGGGGCAGTGGTGGAGTCTCCATCCTGTGAGGGATTTAAAATCCACGTGGATGTGGCACCTGGGGACACGGGGCAGTGGTGGCCTTGGCAGCGCTGGTGATGTGCCCTCGATCTCAGATGGGCTTTTCCAACCTAAATAATCCTCTGGCTCTGTGAAATTCCAGACTCCTCTAAGAAAATGCAGCATATTTTCCCCAAGAACCTTCCCAGGAGTTAGGCCTGAGTGGGAACACGGCTCTTTCCTCAGCAGCCTGGGATTGCCGGGTTTAGGAGCACCCCAAACTTGGGCTGGGGCTAAACCCAAACCCGTCTGAAGCAGCTGCTCTCACTGAGTTCGCTGGTCAAGCCTAACAACTGTGAAAACATTGGGAGTTCACAAAAATTGCAGGTCCATCATAAATCCAGCCCCTGCCAAACACAGAAATTCCTCAGCTGGGAATTGCCAGTGCTTTAAAGGGCATCACCAGTGACACCAGACTGGGAACGGCCGGTGGAAAAGATCCTCCTGGAGACAAGAAACTCCTTCTTAAGACAACAACCACCAGTGCAAATCTGCTCCAGTGGAAACGCAGAGCTGTCCCTCCGTGCCCTCGTGGAAATGGGATAAGGCACGGGGAGAGAACCTGTTTGTTTTCCTTAAAAACATTTTCCCTCTCTCCGGAGGCTGCACAGACCTGAGTGAAGCAGCCACACTCCAGGAACCACCCCGGCAGCAAACCACTCATATTTCAGAAGCTAGGGCTGGAATATTCACAGTTTAGAGCCCAATTTTGCACATTTTGGTTAGCCTTGAGAAGGATGCCCAGCCCTAAATTCTAGTAATCCTGCTTTGAGGAAAGAACTGCGTAAAAATGGCAGTTTTCTACTCAAAAATGGGACAAATCCCTCCCAAAACTTCAGTTTTTAGGAAAAAAACCAGGCAGTCACTGCCTTTTCCTCCTGTTAAGAGTGAATATGTTCCAACACACCATCCTGCCTGTTTTCTGGCAGCAGCATTAAAAGAATTATTAAGTAAATTCTAACCCCTTTTTCTTTCTTTTTCTTTCTTTTTCTTTTTCCTTTTTCCTTTTCCTTTTCCTTTTCCTTTTCCTTTTCCTTTTCCTTTTCCTTTTCCTTTTTATTTTCTCTTTTTGGTTTTTTTTTGGTTGGAAACGTCTAATTTTTCAAGGCCAACCAGTTTGAAACTCTCCAAATTTAAATTGTTTGTTTGCACTTCGTAGAAAACATCTAAAACACTGTCCCTTCACAGCCTTTTTACAGCCAATAATTGGTATTCAAGGTGAAAAACCCCCACTTTTCACCCCTCATAACAAGCACGTTTTAAAATTCATGTGGCTGAAAATGCACAAATTTTTCTGGGCTTAGTCTAAGTTTTAGGATATGGAATTTATTGATATTTCCCAGCACATAAAACGATCCCAATTGCTTTATTGAGTTGCATTTTATTATTCCAGTGTGCCAGCAACCGAGAATAGGAACCCCCTCGAGGTTTGCATTAGAAGGAATTATGTTAATGTGCCACTGGGAAGGGATCACAAATTTTTAAGGCATTTGACACATGATTATTTGGGGTGCTTTGATGCAAATTATATTCAGGGTGCTGTTAACATCCAGCCTGCCAGACTTCCTACCTGTGCCACCAACATTTCAGCTGCAAATCTGAAATTAATCAGGACTGATAAGCTCAAATGCATGATATTAATGCATTCCCCAACCAGAAAAATATTATTTAAGATAACAGACCTGTTTCTAGAACTTTGTTTTAACAACATCTGTCCTGGCACACTCGAGGGGTTGCGCTGGATCAGATTTAAAAGCCGGGTTTTATCTCGGAGTAGGGGAGATGCTGGCTCAGATCAATACTCACTCTTATCGTGGCCTTGTAATACACAACATGTATTTTGTAACTGCATAAAAAAATTAAAGGAGGATTAAGCCAAACGTCATTTAAAAGGCAGGCACAGTCCCCATCCACGCAGCAAAGCCATTTGGAGCTGAAAATCAAAGGAAACCCTGATATTCCTACCCCGCTGCTCCTTTGATCCAGCCCAGGCACTTTATTTTGGCAGGACCACGATTGCCTGTTTTGTCTGAAATGCCAAGGCTGGAGCAACAATCCATGTTATTCATGGAAAAATACGGAGTTGAAACCCGTGGAGTTCCTCTGGTGTATCCCCACCCAGCTGAGATCGGACCCTGAAACAGCTCCTGATGGCCCAAACAGCTCCCAGTGCAAAGCAAACACTCCCCAGATCCTTCCCTCACATTTAGCATTGCTGGAATTGTATTTTCTCTCATTATCTCTTGCTCCTTCCCAGTCTCCAAAAGATGGGACACTCCTGGAAGGGCAAATCCTCACCTGATACTCGTGCCTGGGCTGATTTGTACCCGTTGAGGAGGAGAAACTGACACCACCAAATTTTAAATAAATGCTGAAAAATTACCATGAGGAGCAGAAGTCAGACAAGGAGATTTCCAGTACTATCAGAGCTGCCAGCAGTGCAAAAGAGGCTTTGTGATGCTTTCAAGTCCAAGATGAAGAGTTTCTGCTGTAATTCATATTTGTTTCCCACAAGATGGAAATGGTGGAGCTGCCACCAATAACGCAGGGTTAAAGGCATTTATTTATCGTTTACATGCCATAAAATCATTTCTGTTCCAAAAGTAGCTAAAGAAGAAGGAATTACTGAAGCCAAATCTTTTAAACACAGGCAGGTTGAAGCAATTTCCACCCCAGAACCGTAGAAGAAACCTCTCCATGATCTCTGCAGGTGCTGTCCGTACTCACACATATCCTGGGCAAACCCAAATCACTCCACTCCTGTTGGCCTTACACCATCCAAGCCAAACCAGTGGAATGGCTGGGATGAAGCCCAAACAACCCAGGATTTGAGGTGGTGACAGAGCTGGGGGCAATTCCCAGGAGCTTATGGAAAAGAGACCTCTCAGGGCCACTGTGGCAGAGTCAGGAGCCAGGTTGTGGAGGGAACAGGGATTGTGTGTTTAGGACCCTAAAGGGGGATTCCGACCTGACACAGCACGAGCATGATAAAATCAGATAAAATCAGATAAAATCAACATGAGACTTTTTGTTTTCCAAAGATGTGCCCCAGTTAACTGAGAATCACCAGACTTGAGCCACAACACACCCAAGAGAAGCTCTACAGCAGTGGGGACTGCAGTGGTCTCTTCTCACTGGAAGCCCTCCAAATCTCTAAACCAGCTGGGACGCTTGAAAGGGGACTGGCTTGCAAAGGGTTCTTGGTGCTAATTGTTGGGCAGAACTGTGGCAGGAGAATGTGCCCATTCATCTGGAGCAAAATCAGGAGGGAGAGAAAATGATTTGTTTAAAGTAAATTCACCGCCACAAGAAATTTGGCTGGAGAACTATGGCAGGGTAACGTTTGTGATTCATTTTTGCTGGGCTCAGGCACCAGTAACAGCATCCAAATACCAGCTCAGAGGAGAAGTGCTTTCCTTCCTCACCCAGGTAACCACACATGTTTTCCTGTTAACAAGATCAATAAACTTGACACACTCAGAAATGGATGATTAACTCCTTTTACAGTATTTGAGGTGGCCCGGGGTTATTGCTTTGAACAGGCAGAGCTGGAACGTCACGAGTGGTTTTAATTATCAGGATAAATAATGTAACACCTTATAATCTTCTCCCTCGCACTGCAGGACTTTGTGATGGAGTTACACAGACTGGGAGGGAGTAGTAACTGCACACAGGCTGGCTGAGCAGCGATGTTATCCTTGTAGGAAAACTCATTCCCAAGGTTTTACACCCCATTGAAGTAATGAAAGCCCCCTGGGTCAATACAGATTTATTCCCACTTTTAATGTTCTTACTAGGCTGAATAAACACCTGCCCCAACACTGGTTCTCCTAAAGGCTGCAGAGGCCTGGAGTAAAATCTTCAGTCGAGCTTGGGATGGGTTCAAATTGAAAAAGAAGAGGTTTAGTGGGATATTGGGAAGGAATTCCTGGCTGTGAGGGTGGGGAGGCCCTGGCACAGGGTGCCCAGAGCAGCTGTGGCTGCCCCTGGATCCCTGGCAGTGCCCAAGGCCAGGCTGGAGCAGCCTGGGACAGTGGAAGGTGTCCCTGCCCGTGGGATGAGCTTTAAGGTCCCTTCCAACCCAAACCATTCCATGATCCTGCGAGGGAAGGAAGCTCTGCAGCTGCCCAGCTCCCAGCTGGGACAGAGATTTCCAGGGACAAGCTGAGGTCCAGCACTCGGCTCTGGATCCCAGCCTGGGATGTCTCACCAGGCAACAAGCAAAGCCTTGACACTGAGTCCGTCTGAAGGGGGAGGAGGATTCCAAACTGCCCATGGAAAGGAAGGATTTACATAGAGAGGGAGATGACTTTTCATGTGGGTGAAAGAACGCTGAGGACAGGAAACAAATCCATCCCACAGAGCCACAGACGCTGCCTCTCCCCCTCCCAGCGCCCTGTGCTTGCAAGGCTGTAATTATTATTATTATTATTATTATTATTATTATTCCTACTTTTTGTTCTCCTGAATAATTCCCACCACAAGCAACCGGAGCTTTCACTACTGCAAGGTTTGGAATGTTTCATCTTAATTCACTTTGCAGCCCACTGGTAGCGAGGCTGGCAGAGAAACCAAAAACCTGCTTGAGGCTGTGCCCAGAGCTGAGCTTTGGATCTGATGAATCTCCAGCAGATCCCTCAGTGCTCCTCCTTTCCTTGGTTCCCCCTCAACACAAAAGGAAAAGAGCAGAAGAGGGTCTGAGTAAGGAATATCAGCAACAGCTGGGCACTGAAGTAAAAGAACGAAATGAGACAGAGATTGAGATTTGCCCACTGAGGTTTCATTGCTGGGTTGTGTGAGAGATTTTACTGTGACCACAGAAACATTACAGGCCTTTAAAGAGGATTTCCCTCATAATTAAAGGCCTCGTGGCACAGGGGAGCCTCGTGTAGAGATGACCTCAGATATTATAAGAGGGCTCTGAAATGTGTGAGTAGTTCTTTACTCCACCCTTACACCCACCCACTCCCCACGGCCCAGGAAAGTTCCAGAGCAGCATTCGGCCTCCAGACGCTGCAGGGTTGGAAGTAAACCAAGGACTTTGAACCACACTTGTTCCATGTGAGAGATGCCCCAATCTCTCTTTCAGAATGTCATCATTAAGCCACCACCTCCTTTGGCAGCTTTCTGACTCGGTTACGCTGAACTCATGACAGCCAGACACCATTTTACACCACAAGCACGCAGGTCAGAGAATTATTTCCCTTCTTTCCTCCTTCCACCCCTTCCCAGGAGTAAAACGTGGGGCAGTAGAGGCAGTGGGGACCAGAGGAACTCAAGCCACGTGTTCTCCTGCAGCACTGAACCCTCGGAGTGACTGTGATCCCGCCGCAGGCTGGTGGGCAGGGAAATCAAGGACCTTGCTTTCCAACCCTCTAGGGTTTTGTTGCGTTTTATTTTTTAACTTAAGGTAGACCAGCAAACCCCCAGAACAGAACAGAAAGCTCCCAAAGCCTGGGGCTGAGGTGAATTTTCCACTGTAAAATACAATCCTTGTCCCCAAAACAACAGCCCCCACCTCTGTTTCAGCAACTCTGCCGTGAAAGGCCACTGAAGAAGGGACTGGGTTGGATTTACACACAAATAAAACAACAGATCAATAATTTTCACATCCTGTGTTGTCTCAAGCATAACAAAAATCAGGTCTAATCCCACATGAATTAGAGACTCTCTAAAACATCAATTTTTATTTGTCCTCTTTGAGGACAAGACATGCAGTCAGGCCAAGTCCTTCCAAACCCAAGCAGCACAAAGCCAGGCTCTGCTCAGCCAGGACTGAAACCTGACCCAGGCCAGGATGGCTGAAATCCATTGTTACTGTAATATTGTCAGATCTTTCCTCACAGCCTTCAGGCTCAAAGAAATCCCACTAAGCCACTTAAAATGTCCTTCTGATTAGAGCTAAATGAGATTTTTTTTTTGATTAAAACTGTCTTAAAGTGCAAACCTCGCCTCCTGAACGCTGGAAAGGTTTACACAAACCCAGTGGTTTGGCCCAAAGTGCTGCTGCAAGCTTTTAGCAGCTCCACAAGGGATTTTGGGGTTGGCTTCAAAAGAGCTGTTACCTGGAATGACCACATGAAATATGGGGAAACCAGATTATGCCTCTGCTCTGACGCAGAGCCAGCATCTTCCCCCCTCCTCAAGTGTTGCCGGGTTAGGGGCTGTGCAGTTCTTATTTCTGTGACAAATGCCTGATGGCCTGAGCTTCGTTTCAACGGGGAATAAAAGCAGAGTTTGGAAGCTCAGAATGTTTAATCGAATCCAACGGATTTGTTTCCAAGCAGACTTAGCTGCAGCCTTAACGTGGAGCTCAGGAACACAGGTCCCCCGTCCTGGGGGGATGAACTCCTCCCCAGACAACTTCTGCAGGGAGAGCAGTGGGAAAAAGGCCTCGGGGTGACATGAAGGCATTAATGGGAACAATATTTGGCAGGTGGGACTGTTTGGTTTAACTGGCAAGACTGGGTTTATTATTCGTCAGACCCAGACTGCCAAGTGGGCTCAACGATATTTGTTATTTTTTACAACAGTTGAAGGATGTCTCTATGAACACGACGGCCTGGAGGAAATGCTCAGCAGAAGTAAAGCAACTCTCCAGCCTTTCCTGATTTATTTTTTGCCTTTCTGTTGTCAAAAACTTCAAAATGATCCCCAGGTTGCTCCTTTTTAAATAAATCAGGAAAACAGGCACAGAGGCTGTAACTCAGGGTCAAATTATGTCATCCCAGGATTTCTTTAGGACTGTGGAAAGACTGATAACTGAGATATTCAATTAGAGAAAGGAAAATTTATCCAGTATCTGTACTTTACTTATCAGTCCCCTTGGAATCATAGAATTACAAAGGTTGGGAAAAATCCTGGAGTCCAATGAATAACCAGGACCCTGTGAGGGATTTGAGAATTTCCTGGATCCAGTGTTTACAAAGGCAAGAAGGTCTTGCTGGACACATAAATATGAATACAAATAAAGTCACTGATGTATAAATAAAGCCAATAAAGATAGAATGACAGCACAAATGCCTCTTTCAGTGTTATCCTCAGCTCCCAACTCCCTCAGGCTCTGGGATCTGGCCACATATCCCGTGTGCTAGGCCCGGGAATACTGACAGTGCAACTGGGTGTGCGAAAGTCTGGTGGAAACAGAAGTCCCCAAACTCCTCAAACACTGACTGCAGCACTCCACAGGGTCCACTTCCACACCCAACATTTATTCCCACGTGGAGTTGCTATGGGTGCTCCTGCACAGGAGGAAAACAAAGCCAGCTCTTGTCAACAGCACATTGTCCTCCCTCTGTGCTGCAGAAATGCATCGGGGAGCTGCAGCTCCCCGTGCCCACGTCCTCATGCACCTCACTCCCTTCTCCCTCCCTGCTTAAAAAAATATTGACCTCTCTGTAATGAATTTGATTTCAGATAATCCAGCTCTGTCTCCGCGCTGTGCGGGGCCTTTCCCCGTGCCACGTGCGCACAGGAGGGGTTTCTGTTTGCACTGCCCGCAGATAAGGGAACACTTCAGCTGAAATCTGCAAAAACATTTATCAGGCACCCTTTTAAAAGTCAAAAGCACTTTCCGAGGTCAATCTTTCACCAATTTCTTTTCTGCAGACTTGCCACGGCATAACAAAATGCAGTTTAAGCCACTTCCTGGCCAAGAACGTGGCTGTTTGCAGCACTGCTCACACGAAAAGCAGTGGGTGATGCAGGACCACAGCAGACAGGAACAGCTGGATATTGGGAAGGAATTGTTCCCTGGGAGGGTGGGCAGGCCCTGGCACAGGGTGCCCAGAGCAGCTGTGGCTGCCCCTGGATCCCTGGCAGTGTCCCAGGCCAGGCTGGACATTGGGGCTGGGAGCAGCCTGGGACAGTGGGAGGTGTCCCTGCCATGGCAGGGGCTGGAATGGGATCATCTTTAAGGCCCTTTCCACCCCACCCCACCCCACCCCGTGGTTCCATTCCCTGTTTTGTTTCAGGCCCCTCCTGCAACAGTTTGGGCTGATTCCCCAGACCAGGTGTCCAGAGGCCCTTCAGCTCCACCAGCTCCAGTTCAGGCCTCTCAAACACACCTGAAATCTTACTTTGCCTCAGCTTCCCACATGTCTGGGAGATAAGAGGAGGTAAAGAGGCACAGGACCCTGGAATTCCCAGATAAGGTGTATATTTAGCTACCTAAGTACCCTGAGGTCGATAAAACACCCTGGAATAGGCTCTGTAGCCAATTCATTTCATACAAGGCACAACTGTGGCTTCCTAAATTCTGTATTACCTTTACCCAGAGGTTTTCAGTTCTTTCTGCTTGCTCAGGAAAATCCAAGAGCTTGACTCCCAAAAACCTGTGAGCCCCGGTCCCTCAGCAGTCCCTCAGCAATCACCTCACTGTCCCCAGTGCCAGAGCAGAACAACCCAGGGAAGAAGCGAGACAGTGGCACAAGAGGTAAGTGTGCAGCAGATCAAAGACCCAGTGGAGAGGACAAGGCCAGCTCTCCCTGGAAACATTCCCATTCCAGCCCTGGCATGCTCCCAGCAGATAACCTGACTGAGCCCCTGGCAGGCTGAGGGAGTATTATTTTCCCTGGGATGAAGTCATGCAGCAGCACGTAACATGGTTTGTGTCAGCATCAGCCACTCGGGCTCCAACCTTGCACCATGCGGGGGGTTTTTTTCCCCCCCCAAATATATTTATGTTGGCCTCTGCATGGAATACCCCACTTCAGGCTCGTGTCTCAGATCCCACAGGCTGCAGGAACGAGCTGTTGCACCAGCTCACAGCAGGACTGTAAAAGATCCCACACCAAAACGCCTAGGAATTGTGTCCAGTCCCCATTCAACATTTCCATCACTGAACAGCAGGAGGGAGTTTCTGTGACGGCCACAAAGCGTGGGACAGGCTGGAATCCCAAGATTCCAGGAGTCAAACCTGGCAGCCAGAGTGCGGGGACATCGCTCTCAAGATGCTGCTGGAGCAGCGAATCTGCTCTGGCCTCTTCACTGGCGTTTTTTTCTTCTCTAAATTTTACCTTCTGTGGCCAAAAGAGGAAAGTCTCTGTGTTCCTCTTTGAAATCCACAATCACACAGGCAGTTGGCCGAGCCTCACCTGGATGCTGGCCAGTGGTTACACATTTTCTTGTGGCAGGAACCACGCTGGCACACAGAGCCACTGCACAAAAGATCTGTTTTACTCAAAAACCCAGATGTGTTTAGCTGAAAGGAAAAAAAATAAATAAAAAAAAAAAATCTCAATCACTGAAAGAAGAGGATGGGAGAATGCAGGGGGGAGTTGTGGTTTCACAAGCCTCGCAAGCTATTTCTGGGAATCACAAACCCCGTTTCATTTCATGAATCAGATGCTCCTTAAAGTTACAGCCCTCTCGTCTCCTCTTCCCCCTCTCCTCGTTCCCAGTGGTTAAATAAAGAACAAAACAATGCCATATTTAGGATATTTATATATAGAAGAGGCTCCACGAAGAACAAAAGGACTGTTCCAGAGGAATACTGGCACCAGGATGTTCATATTCCACTTGGGAAGTGCCAGTCCCTGCCATACCCATCCAGGTTAAACCTCTTCAGAACATGCTCACAACACAATAAATTAGTAATAAATACAGAGCATTTTCCTGCACTATTCCCACTGGATTACACTCCAGCAGGGTTTTTCCAGCTCATTTTTACACCAGCCCATGTAAACTGGTATCTTCCTTTCCTTTCTCACCACAGCTCTTGTGGAAGTTCTTGCTCCACCACCTCTAATTCCAGCGATTTGTGCCCAGGATTTCTCCTGCAGTGGGTGAAGTTCGGGACAAGCACAAAGCCAAGGCTCCAGGTAATGGAAACAAGAGAGAATGAGACAAAAAGCACAAGAAGATTGGGCGCAGAACCATTTCCCAGGCCAAAGTATCTCTATTGTTACATTAACCTCTCTCATCCCCAGGGATCTGCTGTGCTCTGACCTCATTCTGTTCCGGTTCTGGTCTCTGCAGCAGACCTGAGGTGAAGACACACATTTCCGTGTCCTTCAGGGACCAACCTTGCCATGCACGATGGATAAAAAGTGAGTTTCAAAGGGATGTGAAACACAGGAACTTCAAAAATAATGTTAAAATCTGGGTTTTCTGGGAAATTTTGAGAAGCAATGGGGCTACAGTGCAAACTCCTGGTTTAGTGGAAGGTGCCCATGGCAGGGGGTTGGAATTAGATGATCTCTGAGCACCCTTCCAACCGAAACCCTTCTGGGATTCTGGGATTTGGGATACATTTGCGTGCACGACACACAGACACACACAGAGCAGTGCACAAACACGCTCTGCCACGTGAGTTAACCCCCAAAGTGCTCCCTCTGATCTTCCCAAAGTCATTCCATCAACCCAGCCTGCGTCTGCACTGAGCAATCCCATGGATCAAAGATGGAGACACATCAGCTGAGGGTGAGCCAGAGCTCACTGACCTCCCTGCCCCTCCAGACCCTGCCTGCTGTGGAGGTGCCCTTGACACCATCCACGTTCTAGAAACTATTCCAGCAGCTGGAGAGCCTGGAGCTGGCTCCTGGAGGCACATCTGGATGTGGGACGTTGGCATTCACACCCTCCCCACATTCCCTGAGCTGCCTGGAGCTGGCACTGCATCTGCAGCACCCAAAGAAAGATAAAAGAATGATTTATTTGTGGAGCACGGCTTGGGGTTGTTGGGTTTTTTTTTTCTTTTAAACAAAAGAAGCTTCTCCCAGCTAGGTCAGAGCAGCAGGGCAGGATCATGGAATGTGGTTCCAAGGGTTTTACAGCTGGGAGAGGTAAAGGAAGGGTGCTCAGGGCAGGCAGTGCTCCCCACCCCAGCAGTGCCCCGGGTTCCCGGTGTCCTCAGGGACAGCACTGCTGCCTTCGCCTTCCTTTGCTCCAGAATCATTTTCAAATCAGATTTTTGGCTCTAACAGAGCTTAGGGAGAGCAGCAAGAACACCACACACAAATTATTGTGTTATCTACCCCTGCCTGTCTCCTTTTACAGAAATCATCATTTCACCTTCCCATTTACACGTGGCCCATCTGGTTTTCCACCATCACATCGGGGCAGAGCTCTGCACCTATAAATTCTGGAAGGAAAAGTGCTGAGCCTGTTGGTATTTTTAAAACCACCATCCTCAAATGGAATCTGTAAATGAACAGAACCTTCCACTCGTGGCTGACTGATAAAGACACGGGAAAAGCAGGCCCAAGTTCTGAATTTTATGACCCAGCTTCCAGACTATTCCCAAAGAAAGTGTTTCCCCAGAGGGAGGATGGTGAGAGAGGTCAGCCAGGTACTTCATCTCTCACCCTGGAGCTTGAAACTGGCACAGCTGGGCTTGGTTTTCACACAAAAAAAGCAGAAAAATGAATTTCATAGCTACAAATTAATTTTTCAGCTTGCACAGGGAGAATCCTCAGGATATTCTTTGCATGGAAGGAACAGCAAACACAAAGGACCAGAATTCGAGGCAATTTCCCCCCTGCATTTCACAACATGCAACTGAAGTGTGATTAAATATCTTTTTTTGTTACAAAATTACAAGGCACAGCTATAAAATCAACTTTTAAAGAGGACATCTCACTTTCTTTTCACCTTTTCACATCCTTTGTGTGTGTTTTAGCTGGTTAAGTTGTGGTTGGTTTTTTTTTTTTTCGGAAGGGGAGCAAAAAACCACCAAAACCCTGCCAGAAAGAAAAAAATGGGAAAAAAGGTTCCCAAATGTATTTTGTTTTAAAAAGTGAGGCAATCCTGAGTGCTCTAGACAGTGGAATTCCAGCCCAGCTCTCTGCCTTCTATGCTCATGCTGCTCTCACGCGGGTTCTGACCACCAAGGACGTGTTGTTTAACCCCACAAATTTCAGAAACCCCAAACTAGGTGGGAGCAGCACAAAATCCCCATTTTCTCACCTCATTCATTAAGTCTCCAAACTGCTGAAGAGCCCAACTGCTGAAGAGTCCCCGGATCCCACAGCAGCAGGAAACCTCCCTCCCCAGAACACCGCAACCACCAAACAGAGCTGAAATCCCAGCAAAGAGCTCCCCTTCCAAAACAAACCCCAGGGTTCCGTGGCAGGCACCTTCACACGGGAAGATAAAACCACATTTTAGGCTGTTCCATTAGAGGGCATCCTACAACATCCTTTTGTGATCAGAGGCTTCTCCTCGTTTATATCCCCTGCAACAGTTCATGAAATACCTTCCATAAGGAGCCAGGAATATTCGCATCCCCAGGTTTCTGCATCCTTTGTTATCGCATTAATTGCATTAATAGATTAACTTTCTGCTTTAGTTGGTTCTGTGTTTCTCTCCCCTCACCAGGAGAGGTGGATTTTCAGTATTTTTCCCCAATGTGAGATGTGAATAAACTGGACACGGCACCACAAAACCACTTCCAAACCTCAGGACAGCTGGAGAGCACACTTGAAATGAATCAGGGACTGCAAGGGGTGAGCAGGTTTGATCAGGTAGTTTGAAATTAGAGATAAAAGTGAATATTCTCAAAAACTGCCCACGACAGAAGCTCCACTGCCAAAATACAAGGTGGGAAGTGCTCAGACCCAGCAGCAGGGGCCAAACCTGAGCTGCAGGACAGAGGGAGCTGTGGTACAAACAGCCACTGCTCCCACCCACCTACTCAATCTTTAAAACCTCAGGTTTCAGGCACTTTACTAATGCAGGTACAGAGAGACACAGACACGGTTTACAACCCTTCAAATCAGCAAGAAGCCCCTGGGTAGTAAAATCTTCTTGCAGCGATAAATATTTTCCAGCTCGGGCTGTGACATGGATGAAGTACCTGTAGGTGCACTGAAATCACCTCACAGACTGAAGGCACCAGAGGATCTGAAGGTAATAATATCGGAAATTAAGAAGTCTGGGGTAAGAAAAAGGAGCTGACACGATAACATGAAAATGTAACTGCGAGACAGATAACTCGGTTATAATAAATTACCATCCTATCTGACTTAAAGCAGAATGCAGAAGTGCTCCTGTCACACCCAATGACAAATGAACTTCTGACTGCTGAAATGCAAGATTAATGGACGCACACAAGAGACATGAAAGGACTTACGAGGATCCCGGGCTTGCTGTTGGCGGGGGACCTGGAAAAGTGACAGAAGAAAAACAGCGGGATGAGTTACGGCGAGGTAGCAAGCAGGAAGCTTTTGAAAACCTTTTAAAAGATAAAAGCGCCAGTCTGTCATGCCGGCTGTGGTTTATGTAGTTGAACAGAGGAGTGGCAGCCCCTCAGCACCAAAGACAAGCCTGTGTCGGCTGCAGAACACGACACGAGGACAATAAACAGGTGAGGAGCTCACCCTCCTCTTGAAACTGCCTTAGGAGAACACCTAATGGTGAATTTCTTATCAGAAATCAGGAAACACGGGAGATTTATGAAAAAAAGACTACGAAACTCATCACATCCATCATTCCTTGCGTGTTATTTGTCCGGTTCCAAAGAGGATTAACCAGGACTGTGTGCAAATATCTTCATCTCCGTGAATTATTTCCCCCTGACCGTGGAGGAGGAGGAGGAGAAGACACACAAAACCTGTTTCTGGTTTGGAATCTTCCGAGTGGTAGGATCAGCTTTGAAGGCAGTTATCTCAATATAAACTTGGGAGAATGAGTGCTTATTTTCCCTGACAGGTATCCATGTGTCTCATCACAGGCCCTCAGCCTGCAGGGCCAGCTGAAATTTCTCACTCACCAGACACAGAGGTCACTGAGGCACTCCAGAATAAAGGAGTTTCTCTCCTCTGGTCTGAATCCACCCAGGAGTTAATGGGGGGCTCAGCCTGGAGAAAAGGAGGCTTGGGGGGACCTTGTGGCTCTGCACAACTCCCTGACAGGAGGGGGCAGCCGGGGGGGGCCGGGCTCTGCTCCCAGGGAACAGGGACAGGAGGAGAGGGAACGGCCTCAGGCTGGGCCAGGGGAGGGTTAGATTGGATATTGAGAGAATTTCTCCTCCAAAAGTGCTGGAAGAGTCTGCCCAAGGCAGTGGTGGAGTCACCATGCCTGGAAATGTTCAAAAAGCATGGATGTGACACCCAGGACATGGTTTAATGGTGAACATGGAGCTTGTGTTGGTTGGACTCGATGATCTTAAAGGTCTTTTCCAACCTGAACAATTCCATGATTCTGTGGAAATACATAGAATTCCATAGTTCCTACGCTCCCATGGATCCAATTATTCAGGAAATCTGTGGATGGGGTTAAAAGGGCAGAGATCCCAGCCCTTGTAGGACAGACAACAGGGTCCAAAGCCTCTCTCAGGAATGTCCGATGGCTCCTCAGCTCCCCAGACCACTTCCCCAAGCTCCATCCCAAGGCATGTTCCTGCCCTGCCACCGTAACACCCTCCCTGGGAAGCAGAGTTCCAGTCAGCTCACGGACTCCTGGGCTCTCTGCACAGCCCGGGTTTAACAGGCTTAACAAATTTGGCTTTTCCATCCTGAACAATGCCCCGACACCACTACACCAGCACACCGATTTTCCCTGGATAAACACTCGCTCCAAAGTAAGAGCTGGAACAGTTTAAGAGGAGAGAACTCACCAAACTTTACAAAGAGCACCCCAGTGGTGGAGACCGTCCTCCTGCCGTTGGTGGCCACGCACTGGAAGTACCCGGTGTCGGTGGTGTCCAGGTTGCGGATCCGCAGGCGGGATCCATAGGGGGTGGCTCGGAAGGAGATCCTGCGGGGCTCCTGAACCACGGGAGCGTCGTTCTTCAGCCACCTGACCGTGGGAGGGGGGTTCCCCGAGACCTTGCAGTGCAGCTCCGCCGTCTGGCCGAGGGTGGTGGTGATGTTGTTCATGGGTTCATCCAGCGTCAGGAAATAATCTGGGGTTGCAGAGAAAAGGAGGAGAATGAACAACTCCAGAGCAGGGGATGTCAGTGTGGAGAAAGCTCCTGCTTGTCTTTGGAAGGGACACAAAGGATGTGGATGTCAGGTTTCCCTCTGCTGTTTCAACATCTCCTATTCGGCTTCATTCAGCACAGGAAAAACACTGCTTCCCTTTTTTCTTTTCTGTTTCCTAACCAATAAACATGAAGAACATCTCAGAACTCCAACTGTTCATTTTGATGCTGACCTGCCTCTGCTCATGCTAGAATCCACAAAACACAGGAATATATGAAAGGAATCATTCAGAAGTGAAAATCCTGTTACCCAGAGAAGCTGTGGATCCCTGGAAGTGTCCAAGGCCAGGTTGGACAGAGCTTGGAGCAACCTGGGATAGTGGAAGGTGTTGGGATTGGAATGGGATGAGCTTTAAGGTCCCTTCCAACCCACACCATTCCAGGATTCTGTGATCCTGTCTCCAAGCCATTTTCAGTGACTCACAGAGCAGAGCAGACAGTGTGTTATCCATGATTTTGTAAGCACCAACTGCAGAGATGAGGAATAAGGATCCTATCTGGGAAAAGGAGACTTTGTTCTCACTCAGTATTTCCACTACTAAGAGTACTGAAGATTACCTTCAATCTGAAATAGGGCTCATGATTGAAAAATCAAATTAAATTAGAATTATGAAGATGAATCTCTCCCAATCCATTCCTGAGCATTGCCTCCTCCTGTCAAGGGCTGTTTCACTGGGCATCCTTCAGGAGGAGGTCCATTCCCAGTCAACTGCATTCACCATTTAACTAAATCCTTAAAAGGCAGGGAGGGAGATGGACTGGGAATGGAATCCTCAGGCTTTCATCTCCATGTCAGACGTTCAAACCTAACGGTGGTCGGTGGTCGTTAGTGCCCAGAGCCATTATCAGCTGCTGGCTGTCCCAGCAGGGCGGCCAAGGAATGAGAAATCCCGACCGTATCTGGCTCCTGAACTCTCAGAGCCAAACCAGGAGGTCAAGAAAAGCCAGAACCAGCAAGTGAACTTGGAATCACAGAATTATTTCTGTTGGAAGGGACCTTGGAGCTCATCCAGTTCCACCCCTGCCACAGGCAGGGACACCTGCCACTGTCCCAGGTTGCTCCAAACCCCGTCCAACCTGACCTCGGACACTTCCAGGGATGGGCAATCCCCAAACTGGTGCTGTGCTGCTTTTGCTCCACCACTCTCAGGTCCACGTGCAGTTACCTCCAGCAAGAAGCCTTCCTAAAAGCGTGAAAAAACCCTCCAGCACGTTCCAAACCAGCTCACAGCCACCCAGCCTGCCTAAGTAAGCCACTTCCCTAATTAATCTCGGCTTGCCCAGCTCCTCCCTTCATTATGGTTTGTGTGGAGCAGTATCTCCTGCCTTTGTTTTCAATCTGTTCAGCACACAACTCGCCCCGTATTTGCACAGCACTTTGAACAAGGCGTCCCTGTCCTCGCCTGGTCCCAGGAGCCATTTGGGACCAACATTTGGCACAGAGGCCCTGCCCACAGGTATTTTTTTTCCACGTGTATTTTTTCAATTAAGTTCTAATGTGCAGGTGTCAAACTGTGCTTCTCTCAGGGAAACAGGGGCAGGATGAGAGGGAACAGCCTCAAGATGCACCAGGGGAGGTTCAGATTGGCTATCAGGGAAAAAATTTTCATGGGAAGAGTTGCAAAACGTTGGAATAGGCTGCCCAGGGCAGCGGTGGAGTCACCATCCCTGGAAACGTTCAAAAAACGTGTGGAAGTGGCACTTGGGGACATGGTTTAGTGGTGAACATGGTGGTGGTTGGACTCGATGATCTTAAAGGTCTTTTCCAACCTGAACAATTCCATGAGTCTGTGGAAGTGCAGCTTGCTCCCATGGATCCAATTATTCAGGAAATCTGTGGATGGGGTTAAAAGGGCAGAGATCCCAGCCCTTGTAGGACAGACAACAGGGTCCAAAGCCTCTCTCAGGAATGTCCGATGGCTCCTCAGCTCCCCAGACCACTTCCCCAAGCTCCATCCCAAGGCATGTTCCTGCCCTGCCACCGTAACACCCTCCCTGGGAAGCAGAGTTCCAGTCAGCTCACGGACTCCTGGGCTCTCTGCACAGCCTGGGTTTAATAAAGCCCCGCTCACAGCCTGGGACTGCAGAGCCGCAGGTAATTACCCAACGTGACATTTCTGTACCGCAGCCATTTACGTAATTCCTGATAATGTTCCGGAGACTGCCTCGGCCATCTCCGGCCTGGCAGGGAGAGAAACACAGCCCTGGGATGGGCTGGCTGACAAACAGCACGGTGAGCAGGATGTTCTAAAGGTCCTGAGGAATACAGGAGAGGCAAATAAAGGAGTAAGGATGTAGGGCAGGTTTCCAAAGCCTGGAAAAGGATTTTGAAGTATCAGTAGAAATCGTAAGCCAGTGAAAAAGTGTGGATATAACACAAGAGCTATGGGGCAACTTCTCTGTAGGGACCAACAGAAGTGGCCTCAGCCTCAGGAGCTGCTGACTCCTCTAATTGTTCTCCACCTTCCTCCATGAGCTACTGCAGAAACACTAAAACAAATTCATCAGCTAAATTCACCCTGGATTAGTCCTCAAATCCATAAATTTAGCATCTGGATCATAAACCAGAGCAAACAGCTCACCTGAGATGAGATTTAAACAGGGAAGGTTTGAAGACATTGGGAGCTCTGTGAGATGTTTCTCACAGATAAAGCAGTTCTGGAATTAAAAACGAACTCCCAAGAAATCTTGGATTGCTCCTGAGGCACACAAAATGATGAGCATCCCTTCCCTGGCATGCACAACACTCATCCATCGCTGCCCTTGCCTGGTGTGGAGGGGCTGGAGAGGAGCCCAGTTGTACTTTTACTGTCTCTCGCACCTTCCAAAGCCCATCAAAGGAGAAATCCTTCCCTGTGAGGGTGGGGAGGCCCTGGCACGGTGTTCCCAGAGCAGCTGTGGCTGCCCCATCCCTGAAGTGTCCAAGGCCAGGTTGGAGCAACCTGGGACAGTGGAAGGTGAACCATGGCAGGGATGGAATGGGATGAGCTTTAAGGTCCCTGCCAACCCAAACCATTTCCCCACAATCCATCTGACAGTCTCCTGCCATCCAGGAGCTCTCCAGACGGAGTTGACTCCCCCTGACCTAAAGAACAATTTCTCAGAAAAAGGACGGTTCTTGTGTACTGGGAGCGAACCAGTCTGGTGGCACTGGCCTTTGGAAAGTCTGAGTTTAATCCTGGCTCTGAGCAGTCTTGGGTGAATCAGCTCAGTTGTGATTTTTAGAGGAGCCAAAGGGAAGTAGACACCCAAAGCCAATCAGAGCTCACATGGGATTTGTGCAACTAAGGCCTTTTAAAAACAGCCTTAAACCTTTTGGCTCGATGTCTCCAGCCATAAAGTGAGGATAATAATCCCTCTTACATCATGGGGAGGCTGCTATGTACATTAATGAGATAATGCTCATAAAGCACTTTGAAGGTGAAAAGTGCTATGCTGGGATAAGCACTGTTATTACATTTTAACTTAAATCTCAGGGTTTCAAGCACAGAACAAAAGCCTCTCCATATTTTAGAGTAGCACTCTATAAAAACATTTGGGAAACGTTTTAATTTACAGAAGTACGGGAGAATAGCCTGAAAGAGTTCTAAATAAAATTTAGCCCACCTATAATTTAATAATAGTCAAACTGATTTTTTTTTAATTTGTAAAAACAATTTACTGCTGGGCCTGGACCCTGAATGCCAAGTTTCAGCCCACAGAGAGGTTTTTTTTTAATGGCTAGGTTATAAACCCTTGAAAAATGCTGACAGCCCCTTTACTAGAGCAGCACTAGCGGGTGCCCTATAATGAACTTTTAAATGACTTGAGATAATATCTGGAAAGCCAAGCCTGAAATATATTTCTGGGTTTGAGCCGTTGCCAAGGCAAACACAACACATCATAAGTCATCCTCATGATACTGAGCGCATAAATTGGAGACACTGCATATAAAACCCAAATATTAGGTATCCTTCATGGCCAAACTTTGGGCTGGTTTGATGTTACAGAGCAGCAACAGCTGTGCAAGGACGAAATGTAGAGCGCTGCACGTCTCCGAAGAAGAAAAGTGTCTGTATTTCCACAGCTCTGCCTTGACATTGTTAAATAGGAGCCTGCCCAGTCCTAATAAATCCTCCCCTATTCTACTGCTTTTAAGTGGAACCCAGGTGGCTTTCAAAATAAAAGCTGGTCCTGGCCGGCCAAGGAATGTTAATCTGGGCTGTGACCACACGGTTACTCTATCCTAAATTACCACGGACACCTCTTAGAGCAGTAACACCTCTGGGCTTGCAGGAGGATTTTGCTGGCCACAGCGAGACCTTTCCCCCAGCACCGTGCGTGCTGCATGTTTCTGATTTCACAAGGTGTTTAAAGCACGGTGGGGATGCAGGATTAGACCCTGGAAGGGTCATTTTATGAGAAGAGTTGTTGTTTCATTTATCCTTCTCTTTCTGCCCTTCTGATCTTTCGGAATATTCAAAGAAAAGCTAAAATTAAAGTCTCTGCTCAAGCCTAAACCAGCTTTAATCCAGGTGCACCAGAGAGGCCGGTGAGCCAAGTTCCTTCCATTACAGATGGGGAACAACACAGCTCTCTGCAAAGGAACATCTCCAGACCTTTCCTCAAGGAGCTGTGGGGACACCTTTTCCAGTGCTGACCTGGAGAAATCATCTCATTCTGGATTTGAAGATTCAAATCTGCAGCAGAGAAAGCAGACCCTGACCTGGCTGGAGTAAGGCAGTGGGACACCAATATTCCAGGCTGCTTACTGCACTTACGGAACCCTGGAATGGTTTGGGCTGGGAGGGACCTCAATGATCAGCTCATTCCACTCCTTGCCATGGGCAGGGACCCTTCCACTAGACCAGGCTGACCAAGCCCTGTCCAACCTGGCCTTGAATTATCTTTGTGAACTGAAAGGTTTGGCAGCTCCCTGGTTCTTTGCCGCTGCACGCACTGGAAAAATGCCCAAAAGTGTCTCTGTCAGTGGCTGCAAAGAACGTTCAGTGACTGGTAACAGAGCTGAAAACCTTTATCTACAGGGAAGGAACTCTTGGGCACACCAGAGGGGCTGACACACTCTGTCCCATTTTATATATCAGCCTGGAAAGCAGCATTTTCATTCATCCAGAGCCTTGGATAGACCACGAGTCCAGCGTGGTGCCACACCTGGATGTGCTCCGTACTCACAAGTATCGGCACCAGCACTGAGCTCGGTCCGTTGGAAATTTTCCACATGGAATAGCAACACGGAGCCCCCCCCCAGCCTGAAGATGCCGGAGGGGCTTGCTGGCCGCTCCATGAAAAAGAAGGAACCAGCAGGATTTCTGATGGAAGCGTGGCCATGCACAGGGCACGTCATTCTCCACCGGGAAAAGGATTCACCGTGGATTGCTGCATCTGCCCGTAACTCACAAAGGAAAACAACTCCAGATCGCCAGACCTTGCTATTAAAAGGGGTAAAAGGAAAACTCCCCCTTGGAATTTCACTTATTTTAAATGAATAAAAAAAGAGGAGTGACAGTGGGAGGGAAGAGATGCCGCACCCAACCCGTGATTTGGCAGCTCTTGAAGAATATCAGGGTTAAAGAAGTCCAGATAATCATGTGGAAATATCCAGTGTCAACAGTCTTGGGACAAAAGGAAACCCTCTGCTGCCTTTGCTTGCCCAGATTAATTCCCAGTGGGTTTCCTCAGCGATGTGCAGGGTCAGTTTGGGATGCACATGGAAGCTCTGTCCTGGACCTCCCCTTCCCAGACTCCATCCAGAGGGTTCAGTGCCACCCAGGATAACTCCCTGAGCTCAACCAGGCAGGGCACAGCTCGATGGCTTTTCTGATCTCCACGTGTGACTGTCACGGGGATTCTCAGAATTAATTGTTATATTCTGATAATTAGCAGCTTAGAGACGGCGCTGGGCTTGTGGAGGGAAACCAAACTCCCAAAAAAAATTACCTGGAACCTGAATCCCACTGCTTTTGGATGGGAACTGGACAACTCACTGCCCTCTGTGAATTCCTGAGATGAATTTGAGAGTCACATCTGCCCCTCCTTTCATGAGTCACCTCTGAGGTTTAAGGACAGATGTCTCGGAGGTCACCTTGAGGGGAAATGAAGCTTTTCTTTACCCAGGGACCAGTTTTATAGCCCAAGTAGGAAACCTCGAAACTTTATCACCGAAAAAAAAAAGTGATTTGGAACAGGTAAACAAATGTCCACATCCACCTATAAAGCCAACTACTGAAAACCATCAAGGGATTTTGCTGTCACTTTAGAAGCTGCTCTGCTGTACAGAGCCACAAAGAAAAACTCCAGCATTAAAGGGAGGGCGTATGGAAAGGTATGTGCCTCAAGATTAATGCTGTGGAGTCAAAGAAAAGCTGTTATTTCTGACATTTTGACATAGCATCACTTTAGGATCTGGTTCTTATTAGCCCTTTCTGTGCCTTTTAAAGGTCTACTTTTTTTTTTCCACCAAAAATGTCAGGAAATTTGGAACAGAAACGTACAATAAAACACGTCCCTTGACCCTCTGATCTATCAATCTTTCAAATAAACAAAGATAGCTGGATGAGCCAGGAAAAGGTTATTATATATAGTTACCTTATGTATAATGGTCAATATTCACTGCACACACTCAGATTATATAAAAAAATCCGATGCAAGCGAAGCTTTTTGTGAAAGATTTTTGCCGTGAAAGCCTGAAGTTACTCAGGGTGGTTTCATTTTCAGGCCGCGTTCTGTGACCTTCGAATTTCACACCCTGTATTATTTATAAATGAGACACTGAAGGAACACAAATTCTCAAATAAAAACGTGCACTCCGTCAGTGGAAAAGCAAACAAAAGGAGCTAATGTACTGTGGCTAAAAAAATTTTCAAACCAAGTAGCAGTAATTTACTGCCCTGCTACTAACGGGACCCCACAAATCGAACCAGAACCCTGAGCCCCATCAGGGGAGCTTGATTTACCCCGTATCCCCCAGATAATAAAGGAAAATAAAAAGGTAAATTGTGCATGAATGTGAAAGCTGTAATTCTTCCCCTTTCAGCACACGTATCAAATTCGCATCCAGCGATTTCAAAGGAGAATCTGGAATCTCTGCAGGACCGGGGCCAAAGGCAGGAGGCCTCGATCCACCTGGTTCTCCCCACGTTTGCTTGTGTTGATGTTGTTTAGGATGTAGTTTGCCTGAGAGTCAAATTCTCCCCGGGAGATCACCGAGATTTTCCCTCTGAGAACTCCCAGCCAGGTCCTTTCCCTGCCTGGAAGGACGTGCCAAGGTGGCAGCTTCAGCCTGGATTTGTCAGTGAGGGTGGCACAGCTTCCCCTGGGGAAGCCCCAGAGCTCCATGAGCAGCGTGGCTGCACCCCAGGGTGTCCTGCAGACCTTCCACGGCCTCCTCCTGTGCTGCAGCTGCTGTCCAGCCCTTCCAGGGAATGTTCTGCCCGCATCAGGATCCCCAGGAAGTTCAGGACACACAGTCCCACGTGCTGCACCTCTCCCATCCCTGGTTTTGACCCTCCACTGTCGTTTTCTGCTGTGGATCCCCAGACCAGCCCAGGGGAGGGATCCTTGATATGCCTTTGAATGTTAAGGATAAATCCCAGCTGGACCTTCAACTGCAAAACCCTGACTCCTGCTGCCAAGCTCTCCAGGGAACGTGCAGGGAGCACCGTGGGACTGGGACGTGCTGCCACGCAAGGGCTGTGCCCCGCAGAGGCAGTGGGGAGCTCAAAGCCTGGGCTTGGGATCGTGGATGTCTGGAAAGGGAAATGGTTCCCACACTCTGACCCATTCCAAGGCTTTATACCTGTGTGCCAAAGCTGACAGGCCACGAACGGAAAAGGGAAAGAGGCAAAAACTCACAGTAATGGCTTCCTTTGGAAGCTGAAGGACCAAGGGAAGAGCTCCTGGGAGGACGAGGAGGGAACAGCAACAGGAAATGTGCTGCATCCCAGCCCCAGTTCCCTCGGCTCCAGCTCAGCCACAGCCAGGACACATCCCTGTGCCTCTGGAGGAGGCTGCAGGTGGGAATGGGGGCACTGGGAGGACTGGATCAGGGGAAGATGCAGTGACAGCATCGTTCTCTTACCAGCCCTGCCGCACGAACGGCCACTGAAGCCGAGTCCTACTCGCAGTTAAAATCATATTTCAAAGCTGACTCTTTCCTGGCCAAGACTCCAATATTATCCTTGCCTAGGGATGAAGAGTTCCCAAACAATTCCTCCAGTGTAGCAGATGTAAATAGGCTCTCATTCCAATTCAGGCCTGTTTCTCTGTAAATAAACCGACACGGGATGGAAGGAAGAAGGAAAAGCCTCTCCTTCCACGATCCCTTTTGTGGGAGAGGAGCAGCTGAATGGAGGGCTCTTCACCTTTGTAAAGAAGGAAAAGGAGATGGGAAATTGGGAGCTTTCCCAAAAAAAGAGCTGGAGCAGGAGCTTGTCCCGTGGCGTGAGGGGAGAGAAGGGGAGGCAACGCACAGGGAAGGAGAAATCCAAGGAGAAATTCCTGTAGGAACACACATGGAAAAGGCTTTTCCCAGCCTCTTGGAGCAATGAACCACAGTCCCCACGGGACATCTCCCACCTGGGGCTGCTCCAGGCTCCCCCAGCCCAAGGGAATCTCAGCTGGAAACTTGGGAGTGAGAAGCTTCACGTGCTGCCACCAGCCCCTTGAAATGGGGATTTTCCCACCGCCAGAGCCCCCCTTTTCCCCCCAGCTTCACTTATTTCTCCTTACAGAATTATTTATAGGATCATATTTTCATTTCTCTTTCTCCCTCGTGGTATTCCCTCTGCACACCATGGTTTACCAGCAGGAAAAGAGAGAGAAATGCTCACAGCTAAATCTCCCCCGTTTTAAAAGTGATTATTTTTTATTTTTATACCCAGTTTGTTTGTTTTTTTAAGGTTTTGGTGAGAAACCACCTCCTCCCTCCCATCAATCGTTGCTTTCAACAGCTCTTCACGGGTGGCTGCGTCTCTTTTAAATTCATTTCCTGCTAAAAAGAATAAACAGGCAACTGTTTAATGCTGTCGATTTAGCTTATTTAATAGAAATTGAAACCTGAATAGGGCTCAGTTGTAAGATAATCACTGCAGAACTCACCCAGCGAGGCAAAGCACCAGATTAAGTCATTATTTCAAAACGCAGAATATTATTATCAAGCTGTTCCTCCTTCCCCAACACGGGGCACACACCGGAGGAGGAGACGCTCATTTCCAAAAGGCAGCAGGTAGAGCTGGAGCCACTTGGAGCGGGCAGGCATTTAATTGGGAAATCTGGCTGGAAACCACTTTCATGTGGCGAACTTAACAGGCCCTAAAATGAGTTTTACTGGGACCTCCTGCCTGAGAGCAGCCGAGACAAGTGGATGTTGACTCCTTGAGGTGCAAAAGAAATGGGAAGCGAGCGCACCCCTCATCTTCTCCTCCGAGGCTTCCCCTGCCCAGCCCAGCGTGCGCTGCCCAGGGCTTGGCTTTACCTGAGCCAGAGTTTCCAAGGCTTTGAGGAGGAGCAGCAGCTCCCACATGAAAGCCCCTGTTGGTGCCTGGGACAAGACAAAACCTGCGTGCCTTTGCCGGCAGGAGCTCCGGGAGAAGCCGCCCCTCTGACTAAGCTTTTCGGGCACAAACGCGTTTTAATCCCGTATGTAAATCCGTGTTTAGGTGTGGGAGCTGCCAGCACTCTAAATGCTAATCAGCCCCCCCCCGAAAAGGGGCCGGTAATCCCCCAGGAATGCGGGATTCAGCCCAACCGGGGCTAGTTGCCGCATTCCAGGTGGATTAGAAGCCGGGAACTTCATTTTACCTGTTTCTGACAGGATCTCTGGCTCGGGAACAGGTGCCGTGGAGTTGGTGGGAAATGGTTCCATCACCAAGGCCGGCGTCGGGCTCAGCGCCGGCACAGAAACCTCAGCTCTGCTGGGACTCTCCAACGCCAAAGCTTTGCTTTTCTCTGGCATTTCCAAACTTTCCAGCGGATTTGTGGCCTTTACTTTCATTTTCTAGGCCACTTAGTTATTTCCTACTTTCTGAAAAACCAAAGAAAGCTGCCAAACAGGGAAAGAAACATGGAAAGAGAGCAGGTTTAGATGGGATGCTGGGAAGAAATCCTTCCCTGGGAGGGTGGGCAGGCCCTGGCACAGGGTGCCCAGAGCAGCTGTGGCTGCCCCTGGATCCCTGGCAGTGTCCAAGGCCAGGGTGGACATTGGGGCTGGGAGCAGCCTGGGACAGTGGAAGGTGTCCCTGGGGTGGGACTGGATGATCTTTAGGGTCCCTCCCAAGCCAAACCAGTCTGTGATTCCATGATCCTGCCTGGGGGAAGCACGAGCACTTCCCCACAGCTTTGGGATGCTCCCTGAGCACAGCCCAGGCCTGCCATGAGCACCTGGACGAATCCCTGCAGTGGGATAAGACATCCATTCTGCCAACACCTTCCCTCAGCAATTTGCTGGGATTTGGGAATTCTCTGCTGAATGACCACAAGCTTTTCTCCCTTTGCCACCAGCAAGCACCAGCCCTTTGACTTTCATCTTCTCCACTGTGTCCTGGATCACCAGAAAGTCCTGCTCCTTCCCTGCTGGGAAGGCAGATGTGAAAGAATCAACCTAAAATCCTCAGAATTACATCTTCTCCTCATCCTTAAGCACAGAAAACATATTTATGCATGAACATCAAACATTATGAACACATGTTCAACAAACCATTAACAAAACACAGACAAAAACAGTTGGAAAAACCATCTGGGGCAGAATTCCACCACGGGAAATTTCCATCTCAATAGCAAATGGTTGGCAAATGAAAAGAGGGGTTGACAAATTGCCCCGTGAGGGTGGCTGAGAGCATCCCCAAAGACAAGTTTGACTCAGGAGCTGCAGCCATGGCCTTGCAATGAGGGAATCTCAGCAATTTGCCTTAAATAATTAACAATGCTTAATTTACAAAATGAAGGGGAATGAGAGATCTCTCGGTTTTTTTACAATATACACCCTCTGGAGAGCTCCAAGTCACACATAATCACCACCTGCAAATGTATTTTGTATTATTAAAGCCTCAGAATTTCATAATAAAACACACCGGGGCAAACTGAGTGCCTGATGCTTGTGAATTTTGAGTTCAAATCCCAAGACCCACCAGAAAAAACGTGTGACAGAACATCTTGAAATGTTTTTGCCATGTGGCACATTTTCCTGGTACAAGGAACGAACGCAGCAATCTCCAGAAATCACAGAACCACGGAATTAAATGTCGAAGGATCCCGAGGTAAATGAGGTTTATCTTCAATACCCCTGACCCCCTTTGTCTGCTGATTTGGTCAAGTCAAGAAAAATTTAGATTTTTAAATCTGATTTCAGGTGGTTTGGGGCTTTGTCTGCCTTCTTACCTTTGTCTAATTCACTTGAGATGTTCCATGACAATGTGGGCATGAAATCAGCAACAACCGAGGAATTCGCTCCTGGAAGGGGAAAAGAGAAAAACCAAGAGATGCTGTTAATATATGGATTCTATATCATCAGGAATCGAGTTCCTGTCATAGGAATAAAATGATTTGATGCTCCGTGCTGGCAGGCTGAGACATCTGGGCAGCAGAAGCAGCCAAGGGGGAAAAGGCAGCAGGCCAGGGCTGGAGTTTGTTTTGCAGTGCTGTTCGCTGGGAGGCCCCGTGCTAATTAAGCAGCCAATCTTTGGGATGGACTTGACCCCCCCTAAAACCTCTCCACGGGTCTTACAGAGGTAGAATGACTCTGCAGTGGGACAGCTGAGGGAAACACGGTGCTGAGAGGCTGCTGAAGGTGTTAGCTATCACTATTTACAAGCCATTTGAATCCTGAAAACCCGAGAAGAGATGTGGTTTATGCACTGAAGTTAACAGGGCTATGTTGTAGCCCTGTTATACTATGAAAATAACAATATTGTATGAAAATAACATATGTTATTTGTATGAAAACTCCTGGAAACGGGGGCTGGAAGGACTGATCCGAACCCCAGCAGCACCTGCTCATTGCTGGGAGAATTCTTTACCTTTCAAGAAAAAGCTGAATGGGGATTTAGGTCTTTGCTTGTATCTTTACCTAATTTTAAACAGCGAATCATGAGGAGGATGGTGTTAAGCCAGCGTGTCCTGCCTCAGCTCTAGGTCATGGTAGAACATTCCCTGTACCCAAACGTGGATGACTTCATCCAGCATCCAGGATTTACTGTCTCCCTGTAACAGCGGATCCACGTGCAGCCTACGAGGCTGCTCAGGCAGCAGGGAAGGCTTTCGGAGTCATCCCCCAGGGATAAATAGACTTTCTGAGAGCCTTAGCGAGTGCTGGCGGAAGGGTGGGAAGGAGGGGTGTGCACACCCGTTCCATGGCACGGGAAAGCAGTGCACCTCCTGATTCCCTGTGTCCACCCACCCCGAGAAACCTGACCTGGGGAAGGAGGAGAGCGATGCTGCACGGGGGTGTTCTGGCACTGAGCGTGGGAGAGGGAATGTGAAACAAAACCAGGCAGTGCTCAGTGTGCCAGTCCTGCAAAGATTCACTGGAAAGGGACGTCCCGCAGCCCAATCCCGCAAAGATTCACTGGAAAGGAACGTCCCGCAGCCCAATCCCACAAAGATTCACTGGAAAGGGACATCCCGCAGCCGAATCCCGCAAAGATTCACTGGAAAGGAACATCCCACAGCCCAATCCCGCAAAGATTCACTGGAAAGGGACATCCCGCAGCCGAATCCCACAAAGATTCACTGGAAAGGAACATCCCGCAGCCCAATCCCGCAAAGATTCACTGGAAAGGAACGTCCCACAGCCCAATCCCGCAAAGATTCACTGGAAAGGAACATCCCACAGCCCAGTCCCGCAACGATTCACTGGAAAGGAACATCCCACAGCCCAGTCCTGCACCCTGGATGGGCCACCAGAGCTGAGTGATCTCAGAGGCGCACAGGGAGGGCAGGGCTGGGATGCTGAAGTCAGATGAGAACAGGAATGTTCTAAGTGTGTTCATCTCACTTTTGACACCATCCTTTAGCTTATTCCCAGATTTCACTCCTAACACACGGCCTGCAAGGACATGCAGGGATGTTCTGCCTTTATTTGATGTGTTGGTAATTCTTCTACTCCATTAAAAAAATCACCAGAAACTGCAAACACCGGGTCACACAAACCCACGAGGCCGTCTGCTTCAGGCACAGCCAGTGCCCTCTCTATAAATTAGGCCTGGCTTAAAAGCCCACCTGCTTATTCAACACTCTGCCAGGTATTCCCAATGCCAACATGCAATTCTAAGGCGTTGTACCTCCCCTACGAGCACATCCTGGCTCGTGCAGAGCCCCAGGGCAGAACCCACTGCTGGGCACAGGCCCTGGGCACAGGGAAGTGGCACCAGCTGAGATTTTGGCCCACTGAGTCCATCCCTTCTCATTCTCTGCTTCTGATTAACAGCTGAGCTTATCTAACCCACACAACCCTTATCTAACCCAAAATTTTTGGGACCACATGGCTTAAACTTGCAGGGTTTGAGGAAAACAAAGCAGATCCAGTGCCAATAGTGCTGTGGTGGTGACCATGGCATGGGAGTAGGTGACAAATAACCAGTGGCCAAACACTGACCGGGACCTGGTCGGTGTCAGACTGGTACCAGAGGTTGGGATGCTTGGTTCCCTATCCCTCCTTACCCTTCCACCTCTTCTAGCCAAGAAATGGGACAATTCCTGTGGTAAAACCCCTCCAAGACTGGGATCTGAGGTGCTGTTGCCCCTGCTGGGACCAAACTGGTTCATCGCTGAGTCCACATACACAGCTCAAACCCACAGACAGTGGTTTACCTCAGTCACACGCTCACGTTTGGCACTCCACAACAGGTTTGCTGTAGCTACTCTGGCTCACCTGGAAATATTTTAGCATGAAGAGCCCACAAAACAACCGTATTCCGCCAGCAGGTAACACACATTAACCAAAATTACACAGAAAGTACTGACAACACTCTGACCACACGCAGTGTTTGGTATTTAAAACTCCAGAGTGTTCACATTGATGTTTTCTTAACCAGGCTTTGAAAACATGACCATGAATCTCACAGAGCAGACACCCAGCAGCTCATCTTCAGGAGAAACCACATTAGAAGACCAAACTTTCCTATTTGTGAGATGCCCAGCTTAAGCCATTATTTCAAAACGCAGAATATTATTATCAAGCTGTTCCTCCTTCCCCAACACGGGGCACACACCGGAGGAGGAGACGCTCATTTCCAAAAGGCAGCAGGTAGAGCTGGAGCCACTTGGAGCGGGCAGGCATTTAATTGGGAAATCTGGCTGGAAACCACATTAGAAGACCAAACATTCCTATTTGTGAGATGCCCTGAGTAAACACTTTATTTGATTGAAGGGAACTCACAGAGCAGCTACGCCCTGCAGGAACAACCACCCCAACGCAGGGAAATAAAACATCCCAGAAAAAAGGTCCAGGAGACATCCCTGAATTCCCTTTCTACTTGTGGTGACTCAGGATTGCTGTGCATGAAAGTGAGAGCAGTGACACCTCCCCTTGGAACAGCTCTGGGGTAATTCCAGAAGGTGAGCTCCCAGGCAGCCCTGGGAAGGGGTGAGTCAGGGATTTGCTCACAGCAGTTGGGGCACTGGAACGGACTTGCCCATCTGCTGTCACCACTTCAAAATAGGGGGAAAAAACATCTGCTTAATATCAGATCACAGAATCCCAGGATCACTGAAGTTGGAAAAGCCCTCTAAGGTCATCCAGTCCAAGCTGTGCCCGATCCCCACCTTGTCACCAGCCCAGGGCACTGCGTGACGCGTTCTTGTTCCTGGACACCTCCAGGGATGGGGACTCCAGCCCCTTCCAAGGCCTGACCACCCTTTTCACAGAGAAATTCCTCCTGATGTCCAACCTGACCCTTCCCTGGCACAGCTTGAGGCCGTTTCTCCTCGTCCTGTCGATATTGCAACTGAATTTTGAATGTGGAGTTTAAAAACTAATCCTTACTTCTTAAAAATCCCCTCATGCCCAGCTTCAACTTGAACAATCAGATTTGTTTGGAAGAAGAGTCAGCCTGAGAAATGTGATCAGCAGACAGAGCCATTATCCCGTTAAGGTTGTATTTATCCATGGAATCATTCCAGATGATGATGACTCTTCTTCTTAACACTGGCAAGATAATTATCTGTTCCAACCTATTAAGAAACATTGGGTTTAAGTTAATGAGAAGTCACAACAGGCTGTGAAAAGCCAAGTAAAGTGTTTTCAAACACACTCCCCACGGAGAAGTTGGCCAAGATCTGATTTTATCACCACGTTGCACAAGTGTGGAGTGAATTTCACACGTCAGGCCCTGTAAAGCCTTTGTGATTAAATAAACTTCAGTAAGGTTTACAAAAAGCTGTACCTGCATTTGTAAGATGTAAGTCAAAAAAAAGGAGATAACTGAGATGACATCAAGCCCAGAAATAACTGAAGGTTTTAATGGGGAATAAATCTGTTGTACAGAAAAAAAGGAGAGAGCAAAATAAGTCCAGGAATGAGGACATCCTGCTCGCCAGACTCCAGAGCACGAGAGATGTGTGGATGCTAAGTGCAGGAATGGACACATCCAGCGGAAGCGTGGCCTGGGATGGACCTTCCTTTTGGGCACGGAGATGGAAATCCCAGGTCTTGCAGGGACACATCTTTTTAAGGCGGGAGATAAGTCCAGTTAAACATGCAAACAAAAATTCCAAGTGGGTTCTCAACGGGCATCCTTCGTATCACACCAGTGGCTCATTCCATACCCCAATTCTACAGCCTATTGATGCAATTATTTATATAATCAGGAGGAATTTATTTGCTCTGACAGAAAAACGAATATGATTGCAATTCAGATCTCACTGCAGGATACCCAAAGCAGCAAAAAGAACAAGGAGGTGTTTCAAGAAGAAGTTAGAAGTCTGAATAATAAGAAAAAACTATTCAGAATTAATGTTTAAACTACATAAAGAAAAGTTTTTAATTTGCAAGTCTCTTTCTGAATCTGAGCAGAAATCCTTCCCCAAGTGAGCCTTGTTATCCTGTGAAGGAATTTGCCTAAGGAAGTGATAAAAGCCCAATTTCCCGAGACATTAAAAACAAGATTGGGCAAGACATGACTGCAGACACCAACGGGGAGTTATCCCACGCTGGCAGCAGGGTCAGGGCAGGACAGCTTCACAGGGGACTCAGGCACAGCTCTTTTTGGCCAAATCACCCATGAACATTTTATAGCTGCAGATCTACCAGAAACATCAAACCCCACTTAAAGAGGGGAATAAAAATCTCCAGCAAACAGACTCCTCAGCTATCCCACGTGGACAGAACTCCAGGAAAGCAGGAATGGCACAGAAACTTACACAGACTTACAGAAAAGCTAATTATCCAAAGTGCTCGGTATTTTTTGCTTTTCTGCACATTCCAGACCAACACTTCATCTTTCCCTCTGTCTGGTTCCTACCTGACTGATCCCTTCCAGGATCTTCCCACAGATCTGCCTCCTGGCTGTTTTTCCTCTCAGTCCTATCTCCCTGATCTTCCTTTTCTGCCTTTTGCGTTCTCTGTTCCACCGAGCCTTTGTGAGCTCCCCACACGTTTCCATCTGATCTCCCCAGATATTCCATTCTGCAATCAGCCACTTTCCAGCCTCTCCGCAGCCCACCCCGGAGCTGCTGAAGGAAATCTAGACAGACTGCAGTGGATAAATATTATTTACTAATTTTCTTGTCAATGTAAAAGCTGGCACCATCCTGAAATTTCTATCCTGTATCTCAAATTCTGCTTATACCTTTAATGTGTGAAAGGATTTTCATGACATCAGGATCTGCATTAGAATTCTCCTCTTTCCAAAGGAGGTGGGAATTGGGAATACTTCAATCAGTTGAATGAGGGAAAAGTGCAAGAAGATGGGGAATTGTTGAGCATTTCTGCTCTTTGAGTAAGGCAGGTGTGTCTCCAGGAGAACCTACTGCCTTTAATAGTATGTGATACCACAGGTCAAACCCTACGGATACTAATCCTCATCCCACAGGACAAACCTTCCATGGATTATTTAAAAAACCAGTCCATGCAAGGAGCCTCCACCTGCCATGCTCAGGTGAAGCTGCTGTTTCGAGTATTTTGGGAGACAAGAGCCTACAACGACACACAATAAAATCTGCCCCAGAACAGACTTTTGAAGATGTCCCTGGTGAGGAGGGTGAAATGCTGCACGATGGCATTTTCCCAGTTAGCTGTGCTCCCCCTGGTTATTCCATGACTGGAAAAGCAAAGGGAAAGCTGGCTCTGCCCAAACCTTGCCTGGGCAGGTCCAGGGGATAAGAGTTTATCAGATCACAGAATCACTGAGGCTGGAAAAGGCTTGAGGATCACCCAAGTGCCCGATGCCCACCCTGTCACCAGCCCAGAGCACTGAGTGCCACGTCCTTGGACACCTCCAGGGGTGGGGACTCCAAACCCTCCCCGGGAGCCCCTTCCAATCCTGCCCACCCTTTCCGTGGAGAAATTCTTTCCAATATACAGCCTGAACCTCCCCTGGCACAGCTTGAAGCCATTCCCCCATCCTGTCCCTCGTTCCCCGGCTGCCCCCTCCTGTCAGGGAGTTGTGCAGAGCCACAAGGTCCCCCCTGAGCCTCCTTTGCTCCAGGCTGAGCCCCCTCAGCTGCTCCTCACAGGACTTAAATGATTCCTCCAGAGTTCCAAACAGTCATCACTGTGTCCAAAACGCATTTTCTGCTGGCAAAGGACCCTCTGGAGCTCTCCAGGCTGCTCCATGCAGAGGTGATGTTGTGGGGTGCTAATAACCTTCAAATGGTTAATTTTGTTCCAGCTCTTAGAACGTGAAACTCCTGCACATCTCCCTGCTCTTTCTCTGCTGTGTTATCATTATTGATAGCCCTGGGCAGGTTAATAATTGGCATTAGATAGGGAAATTTTCAACACCAGTGAACAATTCAGGCCCTGTGGATTTCAAATACAGGAGACATTAATTTCCAGCTTCAAAAGGGAGACGTGCAGCGGGATGATTTCATTTAGTGCAGGACTGGAAATTGTTATGAACTTCATTTATATCCCATCTCTTCCATCTATCAGAGCCCCTCATCGCTGCTACTGGCACTTTCATCAGCAGGACCTCTCTGCCTGGGAGTCTTTCTAAATCTTCGAACTCCTGAGGGCTGGAGGTAAAGGCAAGGATTAACCCATTTAGGATGCACCATCAGAAAGAATCCCAGTGCCCTGTCTGTGGTTTCAGGGAGCCACAAGTGCTTCATGCACCTGACTCCTCCCCTTTTCCTGCAGATCTGCTCTCTCCCAGGAGGACACAGCAGCTTTTGGCTCAGAGGGGGGCAGTCACTGGGGTTTCCAATAAAACCCACCCCGAAAGGCTACTGGGGAGATTAAAACTCGCTCTCAAAAACATCATTCTTGAATCTCAGTGTCATCAGAAAATGATGTGATTGCTATGGCAGAGTGTCTGCAAACCCTTAAAATACCTTTAGATGCTTTGGCAGCAGCCTGGTGCCTTCCACAAGTCAGTATTTTTAGTAACTTGGTCTTTGGCTAAGGTCATATCAGTTAAAATTTGTTTTCTTCAGCGGGAACGGAGACACCTCTTGAAAGAAGAGGCTTTTAAGAGGCCCATTTTATATGCTAATACCTTAATCCTAAATTTCTAATTACCGCCCCACAATTCCTTTTGATTGCAGCTATTAATTACAGATTATCATTAATGGTAGATGGATTTAGAAGTCACTGTGGAATCTGGGTGCACTTCACATTACTCCAAATTGGGTCGTTAACAGTTCCACTTAAGAAGAGCCAAACACTGCACCCTGGAGCAAGCCACAGCTTTAATGACAGGCAATGAAGAAAAGGAACGGCCACTTGGCCAAGGGCCAGCGTTTCAGAGCTCACAGTCGAGCCTTTGTGCTTCTGAGCTGCAGAAATGTGGCCACGATGGCACTTCAGGGCAATTCCAGCAGACCTGGAGCACCACATTCCTGGGATGGCACCGCTCAGGTGGGCCCCGAATGATCCTGCACTGCACGAACTCAAAGAATCTCCACGTTTTTCTAGGAATAATTATTTGTACTCTGCTCAGTCTGAAATACGAGGGATGTGGAAGGAAGATACTGGAGGGACACGGCGTTTTCCGGCCCACAAAGAGAGGTTTTAATGGATATGGATCCAGAGTCCGGTGGATTCTTGGTAGTTGTAACACTGGAAGAGGGCACAGCAGGGTTGCTTGTCAGGCAAACTTACCAAGGCTGGGAATTCGCATAATAAATGCGCATTTCCCATCTCTCCAAACCGACCTGGATTTTTTTTTCCATGCCCTGAGCTCTTCTGGGCATCTCAGACTGGCGGAAAGACAGAAGAGAAAGTGGAAGTGAGAAGCACCCAAAGAAAACTGGATGACTGCAAGAGAAGGAAGCAAACAGCTGACAAAAGCAGGAAGAAATTCCTGAATGGGGCTCGCCCAGAAGTGGCTGTGACAGAAACAGAGGAGTCACAAAAACCCATCGGAACATCGTGAGGGAATGGAGGAGGAGGAGGATGTCCTGGGGCACTGTTAAGTGAAGATGCTTCAGTGCCAGGAATGGTGAAGAAGAGCCCTGGGAGGGATGGAAGGAGCATTGGAAGGCAACACTGTGGCACAGCAACATCTGGGCTGTCCCAGATGAAGGTTTCCCTCCCAAAAAGTCTCAGAGTCTGAAAAGTGCTGAGATGCCCCCAGAGCTGCCCTTGTGAATCCTACACATCCTTGTGACTCCACGTGATCCACAGCCTGCGTTTACTGATGGAATTTGCTTTCCTGAAGGCACCGGTGCCAGGCACAAGCATTCTGGGGGGCCTGTCCCTCTCCTGCCACAGGTTCCCGTTCATTTCCCTCACCGCCAGCAGAACAGGCAGCGCGTGGCGGGCACGGACGTGTCTGGAGACGAAGGATGAAGTGGCCGGCCGGGGCTTTGCGCTGCACCTGCTGGCTTGTCCCTGGCTTCCATCAGTGCCACTGCACTAAATCCACCCACACAGGCTTGAAAGAAGGCAAAGGCAGCCAAGCCCAGGGAGGGCAAACAAGAAATCATTTACATCCCCCATAAATCGCGGCACGCCGTAACTCCTCGCGCCTCAGCGCTCGGGGGCCGCGACTGACTGCGGAGGATAAGGAGACCAGCAAGCCACAATTAAACCCTTATAACTTGCGAAGAAAATTACAGCAGAAGGCTGCCATGTGCAAATCCACCACTGTTTTTTCGAGCCCGGTAATTATTTTTGTTGCTGCGACGAGAAACGGGCCTGTGTCAGCCGATGAATTAATGGGAGGGCCTGAAACAATTACTCCTTAAATACACAGAAGTCTCCCCAGCGTAAACACGCTCCCTTCTCCCGCAGATCCTCGTGCTGCCAGGCAGACGCTGCCCCGTGACTTATTGGCTGCCCATGACGGAGCAGTAAATGCTGCCTGTTTGATGGCTGCAGCCTCATGCCTCGGATTTTACACGGCTCGGTGGTGATTAATGCACACGCTGCCAACTGCAGCCAGAGGCTGAAACACAAGGCCACACTGTGAAACCTATGCTAATAGAGCACAATTTATATAAAAAGGGGGGAATGTAAATATTTAACTGATGCCAGAGCTGGATGCTTTGGCCGAGCTGGGACTGAGCTACATTGATTGTTCAGGAGGAGCTTACACCCTAAAAGCCACACAAGCCTGATCTCACACAGGCTCAGAAGGTGGATTTAAAACTTCGTTTCTTCTGCTAAAAGGCTGTTTTCTTAAATTTTGCTTCAAGTCGAGCAGATGCCACTTGTGAGAGCGGCTGCTTGCACGTGTGGAGAGCTGGGCTGGGCTCAGGTCTCCCTGCGAGCGCTGAGGGAAGTGCTGGAAGGCAGGATCCTGACCCCGATCCTGACCCAGATCCCTCTGGCTCCGGCACACACAGGCACAGCATCCTCCCACCAACCCCAAACCAAGGCCCTCCAGCTAATTTGAGTTTATTAGCAGCCCCTAGAGAGGGCAGGGCTCCGGGAGGTGAAGACTGAACTCCCTTCTCATGGCTCTGGGTTGGGTTTCAATCACAGCGGTGACACGACACAGGCTGTCCTTGTCCTGCCCCTTGTCCTGCCCCTTGTCCTGCCCTCGTGGCACTCCTCATCCAGGCTGTCCTCATGGCAGCCAACAAAAGCAATTATGCAGGTAATTAGTCTGCACAAAAAGTTTACATCAATGCTTCAGAGGCTTCTTTTTAATCCCTTCATTGATGGAACGAGTTAATTGATTTAGCCACAGTTACAACTTATTTACTGTAAGAAAGTTTCCTAAATCCAAGTTTCAGCAGGATCTTCTGGGTTCAGACACTCACTAATATCAAGAAAAATTAAATCCAAACTTAACCAAATTTATTTCCACTGTTGCTTTTGGGGGGATCTTAAGTTTCATCAGCGGCTAAAGCTTGGTCTTGCACTGTATTCCCCACGATTTCCCAGGATATTCCAAGGAATCCCATCCCATCCCGGGCATGCCGAGCTCAGCACTGCGAGCCCCATGCTGGCAGCTGAACAACAGACACCAAACCCAAAGGTTTGACAAAATCAATCTCCTGAATCCTTAAATTACGCAGCAATCCTTAGGCACTTCCCAAAGCTCAGCCGGGGCTGTTTTTATCGGTGCAAAAAGAGTCACTTCTAAAAAACACAATTAAGACGTCGCGAGCCTTCACCTTAATTGCACCCAGCAGCACAGATGTCTGTGGGCTTCGTGACCCCGTCATGGCTTTGCCACAAAAACCCAGCCCACAGTCTCTAAAAGTTAATAGCCTGTACAATGGAAAATCAACAGGAGCAGGGCAGAGTCGGCTTGTTCAGCCCTAACTGCTCCAGCAGCCGCGGAAGCCTCACGGAAGGATAAACCACTGATGATTTTTTTATTAGCTCGACAAACAAGAAGCTCAGCGTTTGGTGCAGCGCTACTGCAGAGCCACAGGGATTAGGTTTCAAAGCCGCGGCAACTGCCATGCTTTAAGGAACTCGTTAGGCTGGAAATGGATATAGGCTCCCTCTGGAAGGCAAGGCAATCCAAATAAACACGCTGAGCACAGCGGCACATCCAGATGAAGTTCCAGGGGAGCCCCTGTTCCCTCCCCCAGGAGCAAAGCCCACAGCAGCACATCCAGATGAAGTTCCAGGGGACCCCCTGTTCCCTCTCCCAGGAGCAAAGCCCACAGCAGTGCCAGGGTTTATGAAGTTCCAGGGGACCCCCTGTTCTCTTCCCCAGGAGCAAAGCCCCCAGCAGTGCCAGGGTTTATGAAGTTCCAGGGGAGCCCCTGTTCTCTTCTCCAGGAGCAAAGCCCCCAGCAGTGCCAGGGTTTATGAAGTTCCAGGGGAGCCCCTGCTCCCTCTCCCAGGAGCAAAGCCCCCAGCAGCACATCCAGATGAAGTTCCAGGGGACCCCCTGTTCTCTTCTCCAGGAGCACAGCCCCCAGCAGTGCCAGGGACTGGCGTGGCTGCCCCCAGCCCTTGCCCTCCAGGCCAAAGGAGCGCAGCAATCTCAAGCCCAGCAGGTGAGCAGAGCAAGTGGCTGCCAAAGTAAGCCCGGCCTAGGGATGGTGCTGAGCTCAAACGCTTACACAGTCACTACAGGGCTCCGTTCCACTGCTGCTGCATTCCCATCGCTCAGCTCCGGCAGCATCCAGGAACATTTTCTACGGACTATTTACAGGGCAAGGAAAACACAGCTTCTTCTGGAAGGCTCCGAAGCACACGTGACACCGGGAAATGGAAGTGGTGGAACGGCACGGAGAATTCTCACTCATTTCACAGGTAATATTCACAGGCTGCTCCTCCAGCTTTTCTCCACTCATCTGTGACGAGTTCCTAAACCATGCCTTGTGGTCAAGTCAGATTTTTGTGCTGTTTAGCTTTTCAAGTTTCCTAACGTTCATTCCCAGGTCCTTTCCCCACGCTGCCTCTGCTTTGCCCCACTCACCATCACGTGCAAGATCCCATTTTACCAAAACAAAGAAAACCCTGCAGGATGAAGGATGGAGAGAGACCATTCCCAAGTGCAATTCTGATCTTTTGAGGGAGGATTTTTGGGAGGAGGATTCCTGCCTGAGAGATGCAGAGCACTGATTGCACGAAGTCTAAACACCCCATCAGTGACAGGAGAAATATGTTGGAAAAATGCATTTTTTATTCTGGCAATTCCCTTATCATGTTCAGGATTCTGCTCAAATATCACAATCTACCACCTGTTTAATTTAAATTAAAGTGCTGAAGCAACCAAACTCCTTCCCCTGTGGCATTAAAAGACTAAAATCTTTCCACAGTTTAACACGCGGATGTTCCGAGGAATATTTGAACCTAATCCAGATTTTACTGAGATATGTGGAAAATCCAGCATCAATTAATGATTTTGGATGTTGTTTCAGGTTTTTGCATTTTTTTAATCCTCCTGAAGCACAGCACTGCCAAGTTGTGTATTTTCTCACCCAAATTCCCAACTTAATTGACTCTGACAGCAGGTTTGTGTGCTGCTGGTATCCACAGTGTTTATATAAGGCCACGGATAGCAGATTAGGGCATTACAATAACCTTTTAAAAAATTAGCTATTAAAGCCTCAGGAGGGGCATAAGAGAAGAGATTTAAACTGAAAGAGAGCAGGTTTAGATTAGAGGTTAGGGAGAAATCCTTCCCTGTGAGGGTGGGGAGGCCCTGGCATGGTTTTCCCAGAGCAGCTGTGGCTGCCCCTGGATCCCTGGCAGTGTCCAAGGCCAGGTTGGACAGGGCTTGGAGCAACCTGGGACAGTGGAAGGTGTCCCTGCCCATGGCAGGGGGTGGAATGGGATGAGCTTTAGGTCCCTTTTAAACCAAATCTGTCTGGAATTCTCTGATTTTTTTCACCCTCTGCCATGGGCAGGGACACCTTCCACTACCTCAGGTTGCTCCAAGCCCTGTCCAACCTGGCCTTGGACACTTCCAGGGATAAGGAGTCCACAGCCTGTCATAAATACTCTCAATTTATGCCGAAGGCAGGGTAAAAAATACCTGCAGTAGGAGGCATATTCACAAGGAGATGTGAATAATCCAGGACTGGATTCCACAGAGAGGAATATCCCGGGTAAAGGGATCAAATTATTCCTGCCACATCCAGGGCCACTGGGACGGTCCAAAGCACGTCCCATCTCTCAGTGCAAATGTAGACAAACTGCAAATATCAACTTCACCACATTTCTCAGCAAATTGGCTCCTGTTTGGAATGCCTGGGCTGGGAATGCCGAAGGTGGGAATTCTCCGGAGATGTGGTTCCCTCCAAACCACGGAGCAAACGGTGCCCTGTGATTTTGGTTTCCTGGCATTAGTGCCTTTGAGCTCTGGGAGCATTTGATCCCTACCCAAACACACTCCCACAGACACAGCGCACACACAGCCAAGCAGAGCCAGGTTTGGGGCTGGGGTACAGGATCTGGGATGTGACAGCACATCCCAAACATCTCACCTGCGGTAATTCCCTGTGTTCACTGAGAAGCATTTCCTGTGCCCAGAAGCTCTGACTACTGATAAAGGGCATTTTAATTACAAGACTGGTGCAGAGAGTGTGGAGATTTTACTCATCACGGCTTTGCTGCTGGTCCTTCAAGCGAAAATTGGTTTTGAAAAAGGAGTTATTGCACCAACCTTTATCCAGTTCTACCTGAGCCCTCCAAAGACAGAGTCAGCCTGGAGCTTTGGTCACCTGCAGTGCCATATCCACAGCAATAAATGTTATTTACTGTTAGAGACGAGCAGAACCTCTGCTATCCCCTCCCAGGATGGAATTAATTAGTAAATATATTTGGGCAGTTTTATACTAATGCAAAGCTGAGCACAGGGACGTAAGTGAGGAGTAATTTTTGCAGTGGGGTGTGTGAATCCGAGAGCCCAGTCTGGAAATAAGTGACACAAGGTGACAGAGCTGCTCTCTGTGCCAGCAAAACCAGTCCCCTGTGATCCCTGCACGTTGCCCTTCCCAGTTTTACCTTACCAGAAAGAACCCAAACTCCTCTGAACATTTGGCTGTGTTTAAACATGTAACAAACTTTGAGAAACGGAATCAGAGATGAGCCCGACACCTTTGGATTTTGCCCGCTTCGTATCAGCCCAAAGATGAACTCTTACTTCCCAGGAATGGGAGGAGATGGAAGTGGGGAATGGGATGAGGCACCAGCAGATTTTCCAGCCTCCACCTGCCCCTTGCAAGAGCTCTCCCTGTGTATCTGAGTCCCTGTAAGCGTGGCAGAGGAAAAGAAAAGCTCCCTACTCCTTGCATTTCCACACCGCGGCACACGAACAGCAGCACCCCAGAGACACTGCTGCTTCCCCAGAACAAAAAGCTGATTCCTTTTCCTGGCCAACCTCCAGACATGAGCACAGGGGACCTCCTGGGGCCAGGGCCACCTTGCCAGCTCGGGGTGCAGTGCCACCAGCTCTTCCACAGGAGCTCCTGTCCACATCCATGTGGTGCTCCCCAGTTCTGGGAGGGTTCCCACTGTGGTTAAGGGAGTTCAAACCAACAAGCACAAATCCAGGACTGCCCCAGCTTTCAGGATTTGGCCCCCTGAGCTCCCTGACTTTGTGCCAGGCCTGGAGAACCTGCTCTCTGCTCCAATGGATAAACACTGAGCTGCAGACACAGGAGTCCTGGCGACCTTGGCTTGTATTTATGGGAAGCAGTGCAGGTGGGTTTACATTCCAAATAAACAAATACAAAAATGCTCCATAACCCTAGGAAGTCAGCAGAGAGCGGCGTGGTGGGATCAGCCTCTCATGTACTGGGTCCAGAAGAAAGTCCCAGTGGTACTGAGTGTCACTGTGATGGGAAAGAGCCAGGCTGGAGAGAGGCCAGGAGATTCCCTGCCCTGAGTGATTAAACTCAGAGCAAAACCAACAGACAGCGAGAGAAAAGCAGAATTTTCCCAGGGACATGTTTGATTTGAGCAGGGATTTCTCCTTAGCAATTAACCCTTAACGACAAATTAACATTCGTGTGTCCCCCACCCTGGGTGCAGCCCCACGGAAAGGAGTGTCTGGTGGCACTGGGATCAGGCAGACATCGAGGAATGTGCTGGAACTGCAGCAGTTTCAATTATCACTTCCGAGGCTGCTGCCTTCACTCTGCGAAGAGTCAAACAGAACTCCAGGGAAAGCAGTGTGGTTTTTCAAGAGGCACTTGCTGCTGCTCCCATTGAAGCCTCCAGAAAAGCTGCCACTGAATTAGGAAATGCTGAGCACTTCTGAGAGCTGCACAAGTGCCTCACAAAGCTATTAGCTCACAACTGCTCTACAAGCTACAAGCAAGGAAAATAAAGCCAGCAAAGTAAAAGCAAAGAAAGGCGCAGAGATGTTTGAAAGCCCTTCCAAACCCTCACGGGCTGACAGCCTGCAGCCCCTTTCATCTGCCTCAGGCCACTTCAGCAGGCTCCAGGATTTAATTAAATGGAATGTTTATTTACACAGCTCAGGAGAGGAGCTCGGCAGCCACCAGAGCCACCTCACTGAGGTTTATGGACTGAAATAGTCGGGAGCTTGGCAGACTGGGACATGAAATAAGGCCAGGATTGATGCAATTCAGAGTGATCCGGGCTGGTGGCCTGGGCAAGAACCAGGACTTTGACTGACTCTTGGTTGGGAATTTTCTGGCACATCAAGAACCTCCCGCTGTGACCTAAGAGACACAAGAACCACGAGAGCAAAACCCAGCAGCACCCACTGACCCGGGGCACGAGCCAGAGGGGCTGATCCCACTCCGGAGTTCGTGGGGAATGAAATGAAATGAAATGACATGAAATGAAATGAAATGAAATGAAATGAAATGAAATGAAATGAAATGAAATGAAATGAAATGAAATGAAATCCAAGGCCACGGAGTTTGCTGGTGGCACCTTGATAAACTGCAGGCCCCGGCAGAGATTCTGAGCTCCTGCAAGCAGCTCGGCCCCACCAAATGTTCCACCTCACGCAAACGCCGAGCAGAAGAATTGCTCAACTCCAGGATTTGCTTTGGCACGGGGCGAGGACACCGTGGCACCGTCCATGTGTACTCAGCAGTTTCAGAATCCCGGGATTTCTCCCGGAGATCTAATAAGAGCACTCGGCGCAGTTTCTGGCTGGCTACAAAGCAGACAAACGAGGAAAATGAAGACTTTTGTTTTCACTGGGCTGTCAGGTCACATTTAGCAGTGGGGCTCGAGTTCTCTTTCCGAGGGTGCTCTGCTCCATCCCGGTTATTATGTGGAAAATGACTCAAAGTTCTGGGATCGAAGCAGAAACTCAGCCCCTAGCGACCTTTTCTACACAAACTTTTGTATTCCTCAAAAGGTGGAAGGACGGGAATGAAGGAGCTCTCCCTTCAGACAACTCAACCAGACCTCAGCTGCCAGAGGACACACAGAGCTATCAGAGCTCCCCAGCCCTGGAGCAGCAGCCCAAATTCATTTATCCATGTGAACATTCGGCTTTCATTGCCTCAGATCGAGGGAGCTGTGATTCAAAGGGCTGCTCTTCACTAAGCCTGGCTCTAAGGTGCCCAGAGGTTGGACCATAAGGATGTCCATGGTTACACCCAGGCTACGGGGGGCCCAGGGTTTGTCCAACAGGGAGCAGAATTGCTGCTTTAGTTCACTGAGTGACTCCTTCACTCAGCTCTGACAGGAGAAATACCTGCCAACACTGCAGAAAATCCAGCATCCTTTGCTGCCCAGAACACAGAAAAGAAGGATGGACTTGAGGAAATCATTTCAAACCCAGGGAGCTGCTGTACAAGAACAATTATTGTTGCACGACAGCAATTATTGGCTATTTCCTCATGCTCATCCTCACCCTGAACTAGGAAATTCCTTAAGTAAGAGCAGACACTGGAGCAAAGGTTTTCTGTCTCTTTTCTGGAGCAGAGTCAGCTGGTGGCACAGAGAGGGGGGATCTGTAGTGAAGAATGCATTAAGTCGCATGGTGCAGGCTCTGGAAAACCCACACAGACTTTTTTTTGTTGA
>VZTI01001288.1:2833932-2845770 GCA_013397865.1 Struthidea cinerea | reverse complement strand
AAGAAAGGGGTGGGGGGGGGGGGGGAAAAGAGAAAGCTAATCCTTGAAAAATAATCTTCCACATAAACAGAGCAGCCCATGGAGAAAGGATCAGCACAGAGTTTGGAGGGAACACCAGAGACAGCTTGAGAATGATCCTTTCTTTAGCAACATGTGACCTTCCACCTTAATTCTTTCTCTACTAATCACTGACTGTGTCTTGGAGAGTGATAAAAATGGCAAATATTCCCCAAAATAAAGGAAAATAGTACTTGGGGGGAAAATGGAGATGAGACCCACAGCCAAATGATAATTTCAGCAAAAATATCTGCCCATCATCTGGGTTGAGGAGTTGTGATCCTGGCTTTGTGCAAGCAGCTCTCACATGAAGAGAACATCACCTTAAAATATCCTTCCACAGCCCCACAATCCTTTGAAATCTGGTTGGACAGCCCCTTACTAACACAAGCTGTTGGGAATACGTATTTTATTAATCCTGGGAAGGCAAATCAGTGTTTCCACCTTGCTTTCCTATTGCACATTGCTCCACGTTCAGAAACACGGAGAGCGATGCAAAGAACCAGCGTAAAAATGGCAATTGCAGGTAAGGCCCACAAAGAGAAGGGAAAAAACCCCCCAAAAAGTCCAAAATCGGAGTGATAACTGCAAGTCTAAACAAAAAAGACTGAGTTGAAGATGAGAGGAGAAAAAAAAACCAACCTGCAAACCAGATCATGCAGCTTTTGTGCCGAATGCCTCATTTTGGAATTAAATCAGCACTGACTGCTGAAAACCCTGCACGGTCCAAGCCCCGAGTGAGCTCCAGAGATATCTGGCACCCTGATTCCACAGCAAGGATGATTTATAACCTTGCTTTGTAATTGCCCCCTTGGAGCACGGCCCATTCTGAACCCCTGCCTAACGAGCTGATTTGGGGGTGGAATTCTCCTAACGCTGCCTGGCAAAAGTTGGACGGGAAAATCTTTGAAAGTGTTCAATTTTTAAAAGATTTACTGGGAACATAATAGCAAATATGGTTGGAATCAGGAGCCAAAGGGGTTTTTTTCAGCCTGGAGAGAGCAAATAGTCTGTTGTTCCTTACATCTGGAACAGTAGTAATCTATTCCTTAAGCCCGAGCAATCAAATTACTCTAATTTTCTGTTGTCTTGGCTTGAATAAATATTTTCAAGACAAGTTATGTTAAAAATATGCACACGCTGACTGCACAGTGAAATGTGCTTAACATCTGTGCTGCAGTTCAGTGTGGCGAGATGGAAAGGTATCCCAATGGAAAGGGACTGCAGAAAAATCCCTCCCTTTCCACTGGAATGAATAACCTACTGAAGAATAAGTATTGGACAAAATAGGGGAATTTAAATGACAGAGAAATATATATATATAAAAAAATAGAATATACAGAACTAGGGAGAAAATAGGGGGGCAATTAGGGAAAAATTAGACTAAAAGGGAGGCTGGAATTCCTGTGGCAGCTGCACAGGGATAAATCTCAGAGGGGTGGTGGGCTGCAAATAACAGCTTTCCATCATTTCATGGGATCCAGCTCTGCTTGGGCTGATTGGGCAACTGGGGAAAAAAAACCAAGTGAGAAAAATTTGGGGGTTTTCTGCCTCTGGAATCCCCTCACAGCACTTGCAGGTCTCACTCCCCATGTGAGGAAGGGATTTGGGTTGTTAGGAAAAAAAAAAAAAGGAAAATTGGGACTTTCTCATTTTGTTACCAAGAACTGAAAACTTCTGAGATGTTGAGTGAAAAAACCAGGGACAGTAATAATAATTCTTGTTCAATGATAATTATTTCTGGCCAAAAGTAGCAGGGAAACACTCCCACTTTTCCAGCAGATGGGAAGGCACAGGCTGCAAGGCTCCTGCCTGCGGAGCGACCCTGAGCACCTCCAAGGGCAGGGGATGAGGGGAAAACTGTGTCAGATTTCGGATCAAAGGCCCATGTGCTTCTCATTTTCCCCCTCTGCATCAGGGACGGGCTGACAGGCGTTTCTGGAACTGCAACAGCACTTCCAGTCTGAAACAGGCCACTAAAAGAGAAGTTATTTTTCACTTCCAAGGCCCCACTTACATTCCAGCGGAAGGAGGAAAATGAAGGCACTTAACTCTTTTTCACTACAGCAGTTTTTCCCTCCCATTACTCCTTCCTGCAATATTGGGACACGGGGAATAGATCTGGGATGAAGACCTTTCTCAAAGGATTGTCTCCTGCCATTTCTCGTTCGAAGCAATCAGACTTGGCGTGGTTTTCCCCTAATGGGCAGTGCCTGGCGGAGTGGGAAGCTCTGGGTTGGAGTGCAGATGTGCACATCTGCAGGTATTTATTCCTGCTGCGCAGGTTTAAAACAAATAAAGAGTTGCTGCTTTCCCTCCAACTTAAAATCTTCAAACTGGTTTACAACCTTGGCATTTCGAAAGCCGCTGCCCTCTCCTGCTCTCCCAGTCAGACGTTTGAGCTCCCACCACAGTTCCAAGCTCTTTCCTACAAACACAAACGTGGTTTTGCTGTCACCTTCTGGACCAGCATTCCAGCAAAGCATCAGGTAACCCAAAATAACCCTGGAGTAGGGACCCTTCTCACGGATGTCTTTGCTGCTGTTTCAGATCCACATTCCCGGTGCCTCCAAGCCGGAGCAGAGGGAGGGGAGGGGATGAGGAAAGCCAAGAGCTGCAGAGTTTTCTCTGTGCTTTGAAGAGAGAATTATGTCTGCTGAGATAGAGAGTAATTGATGTTGAGAATGCACCAATAAATTAATATCACAGCAAAGCCGAATCCCGGGATTTATGGGAATGCAATGCAGGCCGTTTGGTAAACAGATCTGAAGTGCAGACGATCGGGGAGGATAAGAAATACAGAAGCTTGGTTTGCTTCCAGCTGAGCAGATTAATGTCAATATTTAAGAAAGCCCCAGAGAGAAGGGAAAAAAAATTCAGCCATCTGAAACAGAATATTGGATTGTGCCGGGGTGGGGGATTATCCAAACGGAGCAGAATCTCACCCCGCTGCTCTTGATGTGTTTGAGTCCATCAGATGTCGTGGAAGTGTCCCTCTTTGGGAAAACTGAGACTGGAAGTGCTGGAGAAGCTCGTTCTTATTTTTTGGACAATTCTGTGCCATGGAGCGTCCACAGCTCCTAACTCCTCGTGAGGGGCCACGGGGAAGGGTTTGACAACCACTGGGAATGCTCCGTGTGCCACAGAAATCCTGCTGAGAGTAAGATCATGGAATCATGGAATGGTTTGGGTTGGGAGGGACCTCAAAGCCCACCCAGTGCCACCCCTGCCACGGGCAGGGACACCTCCCACTGTCCCAGGCTGCTCCAAGCCCCGTCCAACCTGGCCTTGGACGCTGCCAGGGATGGAATAACTTCCCTGAGGTACAGATGAAGCAGAAGATCTCCCAGACCTCTCCTTTCCCTCCTCCACTGGAAGCCAGCCACCATAAAGAACCTTCCCAGGGCCTTTTTTCCATCACCAAAGTCCCTTTTGAGGCTCTTTCTCCCTAAAAGCGAACTCTGAGGGACCCTCGGATCAGTCAAACACATTTCACTATGGAGGGAGCAACTCGGAATGATTTAAGCATATCCATCCTCCTAACTCCTCAGAAATGCTCTGGAGGGTCAAGGGTTGAAAGGCAGTCCTTTGAAGAATCCCATATTGCTGAACTTTTCAGGGAATCTTAACAGGAATGTTAATTACGCGGAGTCGCTCACGGAACACACTTAATGTGTCGTGTACCCGGTAAAACTTTAACAAAAACCCTCAAATCCATTTTTCCTGAATGTACTCCAGGGCCCAGGTCAGCAGAGATTTTAAGTAACTTTAGTTAAGTTTAGTGAAGTTAAGTTCAGTTGAGTTGAGACTTAAGTTTGTGCTTAAACATTCAGTTGTGAGAGGGTCCGTATCAAAAAGGGACTAGAACCACAAAAATCCAGCCTGAAATGCCAGGGATACCAGGTGATCCCGAATCCCTGAGCTCAAAGGGAAGAGTTATGGTGAATTCCTGTCCACATTTATCTGTTTTATGAGCAGCTCACGGTGTATTTGTTATGCAAATGGACCACGTTAATTGAAAATGTTCATACACAATAATCTGATGAAAATGTACTACTCATCCATCAAAACTGTGGAATAATAGTGGGAGGTGTCCCCACCCATGGAATGAGATGAACTTTAAGGTCACTTCCAACCCAAGCCATTCCATGAATCCATAATTAGTGGTGAGAAGAGGCAAAATTCCACCTCAGCCCTTGGAGGCACATTCCAGTCAGAGCCCATCACATGGCTACTTCCAAAGGGCAGCAAAAGCCAGGATTTATTTTGGGCATCATTAAATTCTTGCAAAATGCTTCATATTTATAAATAGGAGTTATTTCTAGGTTCTTGTTTATGTCAAAAAATATTGATTATAGGAGAACTTCAGACAGTTTGTCCCAGAAGTTCCTGTTTAAATTCCTTTTCCATTAACAATACAAATACTGCTTTTTCCCTTTTTTTTTTTTTTTTGGAGAAAAGAAAACCGTGAATAACTGAAGGTTTTCGCCGTGTGATCAACACATCACCACCTTGAAAAGGCTCAAACTTTCCTCAAGGTGCATCAGCAAAAGCAGACAAAACATCCTGGAGTTATTTTTCCGGAGGATGGTCGGAACTGGCGTTGCAGTAAATCCCAAATGCCAGTGCAGCCGTGCTTATCCTCCTTTTCAAGTGAAGCCAGCTCGGAAACTTGGAAGACCTTTTGCTAGACAGCCCTTGCTCCAGCTGCTCCCTTCCCAAGCTTTGAAGGGAGGGATTATCAGGATGCGTCCAGTGAATTAATGGAATGATGGCACCAGCGAAAACAGTGTCTTCGGCTGAAAAATAACTCGGAAAAACTGAAGGGAAGCGGCCACATCCAGTGAAATGTTTTCCCTGGGAAAGGCTCGGTGTGGGCTGGACTGACTGCAGGCTGGGAATAAGATTCCCACTCTGCTGCAGAGCTTTTGGTTGCAAATGCTGCTGGTGGGGTGTTGGTTCCCTGTGATCACCGGGTGAACCTGGGAAACTGGGATTTCCTCCCAGATGCCAGAGCAGGAGACCCATCCATGAGGACAGAGCAGAAACCTTTCTTAGACTAAAAAGAGGTTCCCAATAAAACCACAAGTCTTAAAATGGGAAAAAGTGGGAGAAGCTTGATGTGGGGCCCCTCACAATATTGCTTTGGTTCGTGGTTGGTAATTCTCCACAGGCCCTCTGGGATTTATTCAACAAATTCTGCAATTCTCTTACTTTTCCTGCTCCTATCCCTTCATCAAGATGTTCAAATTCACAGGCTCATCAATTTTCCAATACGATTCCATCAGTTCTACTCCTGCCAGCCCAGCAAACAATCAGCAAAGTCCTTGCAATTGCACCACTCTCCGATTTATAATTAGAAATATTTTAATTGCTGTCTCTCGTGGAGAGAAAGATAACTTATCTCCCCTAAAAATAAACAAATCCAAATGGAAAGAATTCATTCATAATGAAATCATTCTCTCCAGAAAACCTACAAGCAAGATGGATGATAGAGGGGAGAGATAAGAGGATTAGAAATATAATTTTAAAATTGTCTTAAGGGGGAAAGTTTACACCCACAGGAGTTAAATGATACCCAGATCAGTTACAGAGAATTAGCTCCGCTCAGCCCCGATTAAACGAAGATATTAGCCAAAAAACCTAGAAAAATGAAATGAATAGGTGGCAGCTCTCAAAGCTGCAGAAAGGCTTAAGAAAGGAGAAATCTTTTAAGAAATTCCAAAGGTTTCAAAGTGGAGTTTAAATATTAAAAATAATATCTAAATATGTCCAATTATTTTAATCCTTTCCATGCTTTGTGCAACAGGGTATTAAACTGTGTATTAAAACAAAATATTCCAGGTTGACAAGTTGAAGACAATCTGGAGCAGCCAAGAATTGAAGGAACCTGGGATAAATGCAGGAATCCACACGACAGTCGCTGAAAAACTGGGATGTGGGAGCTGGTTCCAGTAAAGAGCCCAGTTTGGCTTTCACCAAAACCCTGAAACTCACCCAAGCTGTGCCCAGCACGGACGGAATTTGGGTCAGTGCTCCGTCCTCTTGTCTCTCAGCACTGCTTGATTTCAGGCAAGAATCTTTGGGACGGCAACTCCAATCTCCAAAGGCGCCTGTTCTCCCGGTATTCCAGCCTCGCTGGAAATGGGAACTGCTGTCCTCCAGCAGACCAAAGAGAGCTTAACCCTGAAGGATTCCCAGGCCAAATTCCAGCCCCAAAGCATTGGATAGGCTTGCATAGGCTTCCCATAAGCAGCTGAAGTTCTGAGTGCTGGCATGAGCTCCCTCCTGGGATTGTTTGGAGTTTGTCTGGGTTATGGATGTGCATCCATGCTGGAGCAAGGGCAGCCCAGCCCACAGCACCGGCACTGCCCTGGGAACGGCTGGAATCCTTCCCTGGGAGGGTGGGGAGGCCCTGGCACAGGGTGCCCAGAGAAGCTGTGGCTGCCCCTGGATCCCTGGAAGTGTCCAAAGCCAGCTTGGAGCAACCTGGGATAGTGGAAGGTGTTCTGGGGAATTGGAACTGGATGAGCTTTTAGGTTCCAAGCCAAACCATTCCAGGATTCCATGGTTACCGTGCCAGCTCTCCCTGTTGTGCAGCCCAGCGCAAGGCCAGGGATGACCCTGTTTGCTCCCACACTGGGAAATAATGAAAGGAAACCTGGAAATCCTGAGGAGCCCCAGAACTGAGCACTGGATCCAACTGGACACGGGGCAAGAACTGGAGGCTCCTCAGCCCCTGAGCAGGGACTGCAATGAATGATTTGGGTAAGGGACAAAAGGAGAACTTCACCTAGAGCACTGGATTGTCCCATCCAGACTCCTGCTTTTCGAGACACAACTTATCCGTGAAAAATCACGAGGAATCTTCTCCTTTTCCCTGCTGCCAAGAAGCAGCATCAGAAAAGATCCAAACTCTAGGAATAAAAGGCACGGACGGGCACTGCTGCTGCCAGCAGCGGCTCGCTCCGAGATGTCACATTTTCCTGGTGGTGAAATGTGCTGTGTGACACATTCAGCAACAGCACCAACTGCTCTTCCCCAGGGTATTTACAGAGTGTGGGATGGTTTGAAGCCTTTGCCGCCCTTCCTGCCGTGATGTTGTTGGCACACACGAGCCAGCTGGTCCCTCTCTGCCTCCGCCTCGGCCGTCACCGGTGCCCTTCCCTCTTTGATCTCTTCTGGAAAGCTTCCAGCGTGCCGTGGTGACCGGCGTGACTTCAGGAGAGCTGGGATATGAATTACATTTTATTAAATGTCATGCTAAAGTGCTCAGGCACTGATGCACAGCCTATTAGTAGCTTTAAGATTTCAATGTTTTGGTGGGAATGCTTCAAAACTGAAGTATGTTTTCCTTGGCCAAAGCTGCACCATTAGATGCAGTTTCTCCTGCCATTTCCAGAATTGTTTTATGGCTGTTTCCATGGAGGTCGAGAAGGAAATGACTGTTCCAGGAATGCTTCGATAGCATCCACAGCAACACAAAAGGCTGAGTTATGGAGCTGCACTCTGGCCAGGCTGATGGTGTGATGATTAACAAGTTGTGCTGCCACCAGGGCCCCGAGCTGGGAATGCTGCTGGGAATACCCTTCCTGAGCCCAGCACTGAGCTCCAGTGATTGATCCAGCATCTTCCACTTCATACATTTCCCTGCATGCCCAATTATCAGATTTTCTTCCTCTCCATTTCATCAGTCACAGTCATTATTTGCATTGTTTCCCTCCCAACTGCCAGACATGCAGAGATCAAACGATGAACGCCCCCCTCTTTTTAAATTTTATTTTAAAGAAAGTGACTCTGCTTAAGACTTCCCTAAGAATGGGGATTGTAAATTTATTACCTTCACTTGCTCTGAGGAAGCTGTTAAAGGCATCAGGAAGCAGCCAGATAACCAAGGCCATAAAATACTTTAGAAATTAATGAATGAAAGATGGGCTGAAGCCACAAAGTGTGGGTCTGGTTCTGGTTTTTGAACTTGTGCAGAGTTCACAGATGCTCACGGGCACGGCTTTTATTCCAGAGAGTAAAGCACCAGTGCTCAAGTTTAGAGCAGAATCAAACTTTTTCCAAAGCTCACAGTTATCCCAAATCCTTGGGTTTTGTTCTGATACACGGCTGAAATGATTCAGAAATGCTGTGAGCTGGGAACTGCTGCAGCTGGCTTTTGTCAAGCATTTCCTGAGACAAGGCTCGAGAAAATATCCCTGGTGCTGCTGCCACCAGGAACTGCCTGCCTGAGAGACCACGCTGAGAGAGAATGGGATTCATCCCTGCTTCAAAGCATCCAGGATCTGAATGGATAAACCACAGGAAAGGGAATGGATGGAGAAGTGGTCCAGCAAAATGCTGGATTTAAAAGCACTGCCCACCCTTTGGCCCTCCTGAGCTGAGCCCTCCAAGAGCACCGAGAGAGGCTCATCACTCACCTCCCTGAAAAACAGGAGAGAATTTGAAGTCTTACCCAAGTTCTGCTGAAATCAGAGAATTCTCCACTGATTTCATAGAATTAGAGAATCCCAGACTGGTTTGGGACGGAAGGGACCTTAAAGCCCATCAGTGCCACCCCTGCCGTGGGCAGGGACAGCTTCCACTGTCCCAGGCTGCTCCAGGCCCCGTCCAACCTGGCCTTGGACACTGCCAGGGATCCAGGGGCAGCCACAGCTGCTCTGGCCAGGTTTAAACAGATTCCTTGAAACCGAAATCCGTGTTTTTCAAGCTGGTCACCTATTGACACCTTTTGTTTGGGCCGGGAGAAACGAAGTCTTTGTGTCTCTCCCTCAGCACTCAAAAAGAGAAATACCCTGGAAAGGATGGGGGATGAGAGAGCTCAGGGCCATCCCACACCCACGACGTGCCCAATCCATCACACCTTCCCTACATTCCCACCTCCTGAAGGCGCATTCTCTCCTAAAAAAATGAAAATTCCCTTTTTTAGAATATAACCTTTTTTTCCTTCTTTTCCACACCAACCCCTTGACATCCACAGCAGCACAACAAGCCTCACTGTTCATTTTTCTTGCCCAGTTCCTCTGCCTCCAGACTCTACTGGCTAACTGGGAAGTGTCCACTCCAGAGGCTCCCAGTTTCCCTAAGCACAGCCCATGGGACCAGCAGAGACGGCCATGGACCACCCACAGCCCAACTAAAGCAGTTTCTTACACACAAAAATAACGTTGCAGAACTATTTGATGTATTTTTAGCCTCTTTTAAGACACTTCAGCAGCTGGGAACAAGGTGGGAAGCCAGAACCACGGGCCAAGATCCAAAATCCATTGAAGGCATCGGAGCTTTTCCATGGATTGGCTTTGGATCAGGGCTGCTCCGGCCAGGCTGCCTCCCGTGAGCAGCTCAGAGCTCCTCCCCGAGCTGGTTTTGGGATTATATTCATGGTTTCCTTCACGTTTCATACGTGAGCTTTACAGAATCACACCCAACAAGGAAATGAAGATTTATGGGGGGGGGGAAAACACCTGTGTAATAACAAATCTTATCCTTAAATGTGCAGCGCAGAGGATGGAGATGAGAAGAATTATTTTACACTTTATAGTGCTTTGAGCTATGATTTTATTCATAGCAGCTACTTGAACTGAGATTGTCCCAGACAGGGAAAAGGGCAGCTCAGCCCCAGCTTTAGATGATAGGTCAGGCTTTCCAAGCTCTATCTGAGGCTTCTCGGAATAAAATTAAGCACCAGACTCCAATCTGGCCCTCCACACTCTTTAAGAATCATTACAGAAGTAAAGGACTTTTTATTAAATCACTGAACTTCAGGATACAAACCTGGGGAAAAAACTGTAAAAGTAAAAATAATTCAGACGAAACGAAAATCCCATTTTTAATGAAGCTTGGATTAGGCTGCAATATGAGAGTATTGAGTATGAGGGTTAAAGGGGATATTGGGAAGGAATTGTTCCCTGGGAGGGTGGGGAGGCCCTGGAATAGAATTCCCAGAGCACCTGTGGCTGCCCCTGGATCCCTGGCAGTGTCCAAGGCCAGGCTGGAGCAGCCTGGGACAGTGGAAGGTGTCCCTGCCCATGGCAGGGGTGGCACTGGATGGGCTTAAAATCCCTTCCAACCCAAACCAGTCTGGGATGTTCAGATAACTCAAAGTGCATTCTGGGCTTTCTGTAATTCCGATTTCTTTGTTTAATTGCCATATCAATGCAAGGCATCCTTAGGAATTCCACTCTCACAGCGCCTGGTCATTATTCCAAGTGCTTCCCAAATTTTCACAGCCAAAGCAGAGCCCCAGCATTAACCCCAGCCACGTGCAAGACTTCCAGAAAAAGGAGCATCACCATTTTCTTAATAGTCAACAATCACTAAAATTTTGTGAGGCAATTCATCCCCACCCTAAAAGAGATTTCCAGGCTGCCCACACCAGTAGCACAAGAATCCACATTTAGGGGAAAAAATTCTCCTGAACTGAGAAGGATGCTTATTTTTCCATCTGAAAAAAACCCAGAAATTGCTGTGAGACTGAATCAAGTGGTCAAATGGTTTAGCAAAAGTCCTTCCAAGGAAGCACCTCCTTCAGCTAATTCCTCTCTGTGACAGAAGCCGTTCTAACACTCCAACAATGAGCTTGTTGGCGGCACACACTCTGGAAATAACTGTCCGTTCTCCTGACAGCCTTCTTCCTGGATTTTTTTTCCCCTAAATCCCATGAATGAAGGATTACCAGGATTTATGTAGCCATTTAATACCTCCAGGAAAGAAAAAGCACACGGCACAGGAAGAGAAACAACAGGTATAGAACGGATCTATCATAATTTAAGTCCAGCTCACCAATAAATTTATCCTGACACTGACTGATAAACATTGAGACTATTTGAACTTGTTTCCTGCACTGGGAAAATTATCCTGCAGCTGGATAATTCTTCTGGCTGCTTCAAAATACTGGGGATTTAGGGACTGTGGATACACTGCTGAGGGAATCAAGGCAACAAAAAGGACAAATCAGAACAACAGATAACAATTCATCCCTTTTGCATCACACAAAGTTCTGATTTGGGTTTTGAGAGGCCAGGATTAAATGCCACTTGTCTTGCTGGATGTCCACACTCCATCCAAATGATGTGGCCTGGATAGTTTTTTTGAATGTTTTTAATAGAATTTCAAAAGGTAATTCTTTAAGTATCTTGTTCAGTCAACCAGCTAAAAGTTAATTCATCCCATTTCTGATTGAGTCAACCAGAACTGAGAAAATTCAGCTGTTTCACGCCTCGACTTCAGGATTGGATCCACTTCCCCAAGAAGAATCCCAAACACGGAATGCTCCTTTGTCACCTGACATAAATCCCCCTTTTATCCAGACTAATGGGACCCATCCCACTCATCCAGAGCACGTGGCCGCTCTCCCTTCTCCTCCCTGCCCACCAGGAACACCTGAGGATGTGCTAATCCATCCCATCCTCTGCCTTATCAAACTGGGGAGGGCGTTCAGCAGCTTCAACCCTCTGGCAGCAGGAATTCGGGAGCTCTGTGACCCTCTGGAAAGCCGGAGCCTCTGGGAACAGTGGGATCAGTGTGCCCAGCCCGGGGCTCAGCGCCGGCCCACCCCGCTGATAACAAGGCTGGTTTTGTCGGGATCCCAGCCCGGCAGGGCTGGAAGGAGGATTTCTGGAATAGCTCCGCAGATATCCACGGGCAGCTCCTTCCACGCATGAGGGGACAGGGACGGGAACACACAAAGGCATTTGTTTGGGAATGTAATGAGGAGATGATGAGGGCTGAGCCAGCAAAGGCAGGGCCACCCCTGCTCAGCCCAGGACATGTGAG
>VZTI01001288.1:2798083-2833809 GCA_013397865.1 Struthidea cinerea | reverse complement strand
AAGGGGAGGGGAGGGGAGGGGCTTGTCTTGGATGCAGCCAAGGAAAGCACATGGAGAGGATGGAGCTGGGCAAAGCGAAGCTGAACAATTTCTTTTTGCCATCCTGCAGCATCCCAGCCCTGTTTAACCCCTTCTGGGCTGGCTCTGTACTCCCCAAGGAGCTGAAGAGCCTTCGGAGGAAGTTCCTGCCCGCTGATAGAAATGGGTGAATAAAGGGGAGAAATCCTCCATGTGCTGTGACAGAAGCGTGAGCTCAGCCCTGACAAACACCCCAGAGTCTACACAGAGGCAAAAAGTCCTTTTCAAATGCTCCAGATGTGAAAAGGGCTTTCCATTTGAGGCTGCGGTGGATGCCATAAGGAATAAATCCTAGGAAAGCAGGCTTCCCTCGCTCCTGGCTCATACTGGGCTCTATTTTACATTGCTCATGCTGCACAACTCCTGGGGGAGGGAAGAGTTAAACCTGGCCAGAGCAGCCAGGGAAGAGTGGTGTGCTCCAGCAATTCCCTGAACCCAGCAAGGGATGGGGGATGCTGGCTCCAGAGGAGGCCACACTGGTGTCCTCATTGCTGATACCTCCTGGTGCCAAAGATTTCCTGGAGAGCAGGAGCACAGCAGAGGACAGGGGAAATTGGGGTATTTTTTTGTTCCTCCCAGTCCCATTAATTCCAGCGTTGTCTGTCAGCCTGTGCAGATCAGGAGGAGCATGAACCTCCACGTGACGACTCTCCTGTCCCTGTATTTATAGATTTTTACAGCTAATAGATGCTTTACTCGTCCTGTCTAGCAAAGAGAGGGATGCTGGAAAACATCCCTCTGGGTGTCATCTGCGCCTGGAAATGATGAGAGATATGGAATGATCAAACACTGGGATCAAAGCACGGGGAAGATGGATGCTGGTTTCATTTCCCTACAATGGCCATGCTGTTCCAGAGAGAACTGGGGGAGGGAAGGAGCCCATGTCACATTCCCTGCCTGCTGCCCTTGGAGGAGCTGGGCTGGACGTGCTGACTTTTGATGTCCCAACGCGGCTTGGAGCAAGGGTTCAAACCAGCCTTTGATCTGCAGGTCAGGGCTCTGCAGCCCCCACTCCACATGGGCTTGGATGCTCCACAGTTTGACTGCAGCGTCTTTGAAGGTTGGTTTTTGCTGGCTAAAGAGCTCATCTGCTTCTGGCTGAAGCCACTCCACCTTCAGGTGACAATAACCTAAAGCCAACAGCGCAGCTGGGCCTGGCACAGGCATTGTGTTGATTCTTCACTGCTGGGGAGTAAGAGGTTAAATCCCTCTCCGCTTTAACACCGGATTTTAACTAAATCCAACGCTCCTAGTTAACATTAAAAAAAGGAACGGGCATGCTGTGCTCTAATAAATTTTTCCTTGGCTCCCTACTTTTTGAATCTTGGGGAGGGAGAAGAGAGAGACAGATTGACTATCTGGGCTAAGCTGAGTGCCTTTTAAATAGTCAAAAGGCTTCCAAAATGCGTGAGCTTGCTGTCCTGCCAGTCCCAGTGACGCAGGGCAGACCCTCGGGGTCTCTGAGGCTCTCATCAGCCCATCTGCACAGAGAAGGATGTCAGAGTCTCATTTAACACCTTATTAAAAGCCCCAAAATGGTGACATGGGCAGCCCTGGCCAGAAGAATGCTTTTTAGTTTGTTTAACCAACAACTGCTGGTTAACCTGGCAACAAGCATGGAGTGAAATCATGTTGAGACTTCAGTGCACCAGTCCGAGTGCGTCACTTTCCCCTCTTCTGCTGGGAAATCACAGCAACGTTTCCGTCTACTCCTGCCTCTTCTCCATGCAAAATTATTCCCTCCTGCACTCTGAAAAGTTTATTTCATGTTCCTACAGCTGACCCAAGCACGAAGTTCCCACCACTTTTATAGTTAATCCTCGAGGCTACCAAATCCTGCAATGAGGGTTTTTCATTCCTGACTCTTGCTCTGTATTTTCCATTTCTCAGTTGCACCCAGCACTGCCTTGGACTATGTTAAAACAGCTCCTCTTTTCCCTTTCCTATCCAACGCCGCCCACTCCAAGGGAATCAGCACTTCCCACAGAGCTGAGCTGGGAAGGGAGAACGTGGCATCTGAAATGACACCGTGTGGTAACCACTGGCACAGGCTGAAGCGTAACAATTACAAATGTCCTTTGAGGTAACCCATCCCTGGTCATCCCTTCCCGCTCCCCAGGTCCTTGTAGTGCTGGAGAACTGTGTGAGGCTGAGGGACAGGTGTTGATTGGGGGGGGTGGGGTGGTATTTTCTTCATCCAAAGGAGTTTCTCAGAGCTTCCAGACAGATTTGGGAAGTCTTTTAAGTGATTTTAAGGAAAAAAGAAGAAAAATATGCTTTCTGCAGCAAATTTCAGGGTATTTTACATACAGAATCAGGGAATATCCTGAGTTGGAAGGGATCCACAAGGATCATCCAGTCCAAGTTCTGGCCCTGCACAGACACCCCAACAATCCCACCCTGGGCATCCCTGGCAGCGCTGTCCAAACGCTCCTGGAGCTCTGGCAGCCTCGGGGCCGTGCCCATTCCCTGGGGAGCCTGGGCAGTGCCTAAATACCCTCTGGCGGAAGAGCCTTTCCCTGCTCTCCAACCTAACCCTGCTTAACACAGCTCTAGCCGTTCCCTTGGGTTTATTTATTGTTTATATCTATCACTTTATTTACAGTTTATATTTATTTATAGTATAGTATCACCCCAAAGCATGAGAGCATGATGGGAATAGATGAGCTCGTGTTTATTTATAGTTCATGTGTCTCACTTTTGAGCGTGTCTAAAGGCATTAGTAAGACTACAAGATAATCTCCTTTTTCCTTCTTTCCTGCAGAATTTGGCTTGGAAATTTTGGTGCTCGCCTGTGCGATCCCTGTGCTCATCACCTGCCTGCTGATCCAACTCTCAAATCAAGGCCTGGCACCTGACCAAGACACAACAGAACTACAGGATGTTAAAATGCAAAGTGTTTCAGGAGGGGAAAAAATATTAAATGGTTGGAATCCCAAACTCTCCTGCTCAAGTGGCCAGAAGGATTCCTACAGAACTCCCAGGAAGAGAAGAGGCTCCATGACCACATTCCATGGAGAATCAAACACAAAGGATGTGCTGAACCCACGATGTCCTAAACCAGGAATTCAGGGAGTTAAAAACCCACTGGGGCAATAGAAGCCTTCACTCCTGGCTTCCCAAATCCCAGTGGCCAGGAGCACAAAAAGCTCATTCACCTGCTCATTTCTCAACAGAGTCTAATCAAGAGGGGCTGCGGAGTGGCACAGCCTTGCTGAGAGAATGGCAGGGGGAGAGGAGAGGGGGCTGAATAATAACATTTAATAGCTTTGAAACTTGAGAGTTACCTACAAAATGAAGTCATGGCTGGGAACAATGGTATTCCAGAAGCTCCTCGCTGAATGACTGAACGCATTGTTTAAATCCATGGACAGTTTATTATAAATACGTGGTGGTGGTGCTCAGTAACGCAGGGGCTTGGAAAGTCTCCTCAGCGGAGCGATACTGTCGAAATATTTATCTTTCACTAGTTTTTGTATTTTAATTCTAATACTGTGTTTAGCTGACAAATGAGATTTGAGGTTTTCAAGTACAATAATCCGGAGTATTCACCTCAGAGCTTTTCTTTTACAGCTTCCCGAGCCAGCTGGAGCTCTCCCCTTGCAGGATCTGTGAGGGATGGATGGAAAACAAATGCAGAAACCTCGGGAGTTAACAGCCACCTCAGCCGCCCTGTTTTTATCAAGACTGTGCATTTTGGGCTATGCCAAGTGTTAATAAAAACAAATGCACACCTCCAGGCTCTCTTTAAATGCAGAGTTTAAGAGCAAAAGTAAACTGCAGCCACTTATGTTATCTGTGGGGTGTCACACGGGGCTCTGAAATAATCAGAATGAACCTGGAAGGCCTTAGAAGTAAAACTGCCTCAACCTAATTCAACAAAGTGAAATTGCTGCCCCAGATTGCTTTAAAAGTCTTTACATCCCCGAGGATTTCAGCCTCCTGCACGGCAGCATCCCCACGCTGAGGCTCCCAGGGTTCATTTCCCTACAAGTCCTAAAGCTCCTCCAGTCCGGCATCACGTTACGGGGTTGTGTGGTGGAGTTTGGACCGTGCCAAGAAAATGTCTTCAGCTTTCCTTTTACAAATATGGCAATGATCAACCCCAAGCGTGATGGGGAGGCTGACTGTATTTAAAGCAATTTAACATGTTGCAACAACGTGGTGCTTAACGCTGCTCCGTGAAGCCATCCCGGGATGCGGCAGCCTGGAAACACCGGGGCTGTGGGCCTGGCCACAAACCTGATTCACATCAGCAACGTTCACCTCGTGAGTCATCTCCCCGAGGTGAAGATAATGGATGAAAGGGAAAATCTGAGAGGCTGCTTACAAAACTTGGCTCCAGCAGTGCAATTCAGCACTTGGGGCTTTGCTGCGCGACGGCGAAAAGCGGTGCCCGACCTCAGCTGTGGCTCCAGGGCTCCAAAAGCTTCCATGTTTTCAGAGATTGCTGCAGGACACCACAAAGTGACTATCCTATTGGTAAATTCTGCCAGCGGGATCTCCTCTTCCCAAACATCTCCCTGCGGCAGCCAGGTAGAGCCACAGCCACCACTCCAGAAGATTCCACGAGTTGGGGTTGGAGGATTTGGGTTCAGCTCCCCAAACACTTCCACTCCAATGACTCCTGCACAGCAAAAGGATGAACATATTCCCAAAAATCACCTTCCCAGGTAGCACTTTGTGTGAGGGGAGGTCCAACAGCATCAGATCAGAGATGTGATCAGCCAGGGTTTATCTGCATCACGGAACCCCAGAATGGTTTGGGTTGGAAGGAACCTCACAGATCATCTCCTTCCAACCCCTGCCATGGGCAGGGACACCTTCCACTATCCCAGGGATCATTTGATTACTCTTCACTCCTGCTTTTTTTCATATCCGGGACACACTGAAACCATAGAAATGTAGTTTACAACAGGGAGCAGTGCAATACAATAGCAGAGATAACAATTTGGGAATAATTTGTAGATCACGGACCACAAAAGCTCTGCAAATAAACAGCTGCTGTATTTACATGTCAACAGGCTGGATATGCCCTGATGATCGAGATAAACAACTGCACATCTCTGGGAAACAAACAGGCGCGTGAGATGCAAAGCAAACAAAACCACAGAAGACCAAAGGATGCCAAAGGGAGCTCTGAAGGCACTCCCAGGGCTGCCAGAACAGGTATTCCAAAGGGAACTTTCCAAAGGGAACTCCAGCGTTCACAACAGTGTAACTGCTCCAAAGCACTGTCACCAGCAGTGTCTGTGCCAGGCAAACCCCATTCACACAGAAACGGTCCCAGATCACCTGGGGCTTCTCAGGGACAGCAGAGGAGGCTCCCTCATATTCCACAATATTATAAGAAGAGCACTTAAGCAGTAATATTGTCACCGGAAAAGTCATTTTCCTTGTTTCCAGCCATGCTGGTTCACAGAGGACATTTCCCATCACTCAATCCATACATTTAAAGCTGTGGATTCCAAACCTCGTTGTGACTTTCCAATGGATTTCCTTGGACCCTCTCCATCAAACTTTTATATGGACAGATGCAACAGCAACAGGATTCCTGAATTCCTGATTCCTCACAGCCTCCCTCTGTACTACGAGTAGGGTTTGCTGATGAGTTGCTCAGAATTATCCATTTAAAAATCCAGGTAAAGGTTCCTTTCAATCCTGACAGTGGCTTCAGTTTTTCAGAAGATGAAGCCAGAGAACTGCACCAGGGACAGCAATTCCTGTTGGCACCACAGGCTGTGTCCTGAGGAACCACAAACCACTTGAACACGCTTTGATTCTGGATTGGAAAACCTATAAAAGCAAGGCCAGAGCTATCACCTGGACAGGGCTGGAAGGGGTTTTTTCCGCTGCAGTCTTCAAACTTTTGTTTGGAGCTGTGAATTCAGCTGGTGTGTGGCACAAACCTTCCTGAAATCAGTTTAAAAAGTGAGCAGCCCTCTAAGAAACAACCTTTAAACTATGACTGCGGATATATTTAAATCATTTAAACACATAATTGTCTCTGTTTAATGTGTGAAGTAAATGAAAATAGAGAGGGAAGATGGCACTCCACCATTAACAGGATGTCTGTGTAAGATGCTCATCACCTTGGGGGTTTAGCTGACATTCAAGCACAGCCTAAATGTCACTACAAAAGCCAGGAAGATTTGTAGGTGAAGTTTTACTTCCTCTATCTTGATTCTGCAAATAGATTTTCCTCAAGGAGTTCAACATCTCTTTGTAGATATAAAAGCTCTTTTTCAGGGGAGGAAAAACATAAAAGCACAGCCTGAGAGCCATCATAGTTGAAGTTGAGCTTTGTACTGCGAGGATCTGACCTATTCCCTCAGTAACAGACCCAATCAATCTCAGTATCTCCCACCACAGATCCATCAGAGCAGGGCCTTATCTCTGCATCAGGCAAGAAGAAAGGCAGAGGCAGCTCTCAGGAAATACTTTCCCTCTCCCTGATCCATGTGCTGTGCATAGCTGGAATACCAGCACTGATAATAAGTTGGACACTCGTGAGTCCCATGTACACTTAATCACTCATTTCCTTCCCCGACTAAGAATAATACCGGGATTTACCCCCTCCTTCCTCCCAGACATCTGGCACACAGCCAGGGAGTGCCACAGCTGAAGGAGGACCTCGGAGGGATGGGAGGGATGGGGAAGGAGGGCTGAGGGCTCTGGAAACGATGGGAACATTATTGCTCCCTGCACAACTGATGGACAGACAACTTCCTCCAGCTCCAGTGGGATTTTGGGGCTGGGGAGGCTCTGGGAACTCTGCATGACCGGGGCTGATGGCCCTGCAGAGCCAGCCAAGGCTCTGGCTCCACTTTCTGCTGCAGCCAGGCCGGCTCTGTTCATCTAAGTCATGCAGGGCCTAAATCTCAGTCCCATCTGAATCCTTGCAGAGCCCGGATAATCAGAGGAAAAGCACTTTTTCACCTCCAGCTTGGCTAGGAAACATCACCCCTCTTTCCCCTGCCAGAGGGAATTTTGCTGGGAACAAGGATGTCTCAGTGTCATCTCTTGGTGCCCAGGCTGGCCCTGGCTCTCCTGCTGCTGCTGTTCCAGGCAGGGATGCACATCTGGCCAGCTTCCTGTGCCAGACAGATGTGAGGTGCTGGGAGCACCCACCCTGATAAATAGAATATCTGCCAGGGACATCATTTCTGCACAGCTCCAGAGTGGGGGATATCCCTGACTCCGATCAAGGATTTGCAGTGCCCAGAAGTATCCCAGGTTTGGGGAGTCTCCCCCCAAATGTACAAAATGCTTCCTCCACCATCCTTTAGTCATTACTAATCTCTCAAATGCAGAGGGACACACAGATATTTGTCACCTGGAGGACACTTGTCACCTCACACCCACTTTCTGCTGGAATTTTGTCTTTTTCTGAGTGCAGACACTTGACTGTGGCCGCTCAAAGCCATAAATCACCATCAGCTACTCCATCCCAACCAACTGCTGACCGTGTCCCTTCCACAGGGAGCAGAGTGGGAGGGAAGCACTCCACACCTCTAGCAATATTTTATTTACAAAACTGTCACTTTCACGGTCTATCTCAGAAAAACCAGAAAAAGGTTAAACCTAGAGCTGGTTTATCCCTAACCTCACCACACTGAGTTTTGTGCATTCAGCCTTCAGGAACAGAGTCCCACTCCATCATTTCCAAGGAGGTGGGACATCTCTGGTGGCGCAGATTCCATACAGGAGGACTCAGTAACTGATCTGAATAAATCAAGAGTACGGAGCACTTTGGGTGTTTTATTGCTTTTACTACTGTGTGCACCTGCACAAGCCCAGCAGTGCAGTCCCTCAAGGTCCAATACTCAGATTTATACACTCTTAACACATCTTAAAAGTTAAGGAAATGATGCTTTTATTCTATTTTCCTCAGAAAGATTTGATTTCTAAAAATCCTCCAGACCTGTTCACTGTCATTCCTGTTATTTAGGCAAGAAAAGAGGTACAAACTGAGTGGTCTGTGTTTAAAACAAGACACTCTTTCCGCCTCTGTGTGGAAAAAATACCGACAAAATTGTATTTACCCATTTTTGTGCTCAAGATACAAACCCTGGGCTGCTCCCCTGCCTGGCTTCTGCTGGCACCAGCTCACAGGAAATGCATTTCCACTTGGTGGCTCTCTGAAAACCATGGGAATGGGAATTTGCGTTGGGTCTGGCCTTGTGCGAATGAAGTTTAGGCCATTTAAAAATGTCTTCTGCTGTTTTCAGGAAGAACATTTACAATCAGTTTACAAACGCCATGAGGACGTCTGAAATCTTGTTTAAATTACACGACTGTGAATTCCCGAAGCACAAACACCACAAACAACTGCTCTTTCCCTTGGTTTCCTAACCTTTTCCGTGCAGTGACAGCAACACTTGGCTTTTCCCCCTGGAGACTTTACCCAAGTGCCAGCCCCAGTCAGTGCAGTTTTACAAGACTATAAAGTTAGCAGCCCCTAACACCCAATTAGCAGTTCCCTATATAAAGGAAAACCACTTCCATACCATTGTATTCCCAATAACCTGAGGCCGACTGCATCTTTCCCCCCCCCCTTGCCTCCACGCCAGCTTCCAATGCATTTTCCTTAGAAAAGGGAAGAAGGATTAACACTCCTAATAACCACTGATGAGATGAAACTGCCTAAATCTGCCATATTAAAAAAAAAAAAAAAAAAAAAAAATATTTGGCCTTCTTCAGCCGACCCGCTTTGGTTNCTGCCAAATAAAAAAAAAAAAAAAAAAAAAAGGAAAATATTTGGACGTCTTCAGCAGGACCGACTTGGTTTGTTGAGAACACGCAGTTAAAGTCTTTGACACTGAACAACTCGGGGCGTTTTCAGCTCATCTCCGAAATATTTGCACAACTTTTTGGTCTTTGCTGCTGTCACTTTGGATCAGAGCCTGTACCTGAGGATCCCCGCCGAAGCCCTGGCCACTGTCTAAACACATTACCAGGCAATTCCCAAGCCTGCAGCTTAATGGACGGTACAGAGAAAGGAATGAGGGGTCATTAGCAGGTTTGCAGAGGCACAGGAAAACCAGGACCCTTCCCCAGGCCCCGCAGCAGCGTTTGCGCGAGGAATGACAGAAGTCCCTGTGGCCAGCATTTAATCCAAAAGGTCATTTTTCCCTCAACAGCTGAACAGGCTGATCTTTGTTGGGCATGGCTGAGCATGGAACGGGGGTCCAGAGCAGCTCCACCTTTGCACGGCTCTTACTCCACACAGGACAAGGACCTGGGCCAGGTGAGGCCGCTCTGGAGTCAGCCCTGACACGAGGTCAGGGGAGGTGACCTCCGGTGGCTCGTTCCCACTGACGTTTTTCCATGATTTCTGCCTTCTCTGCATCATTTTATTACAGAATCACAGAATCGGGAAATGAGTATGGTCGGAAAAGACCTCCCAGATCAGCCAGTCCAAGCTGTGCCCGATGCCCACCTCGTCCCCAGCCCAGAGCTCTGAGTGCAACACCCAGGGTGTTCCTTGGACACCTCCACGGATGATGGGGACTCCAAACCTCCCTGGGCAATTCCAAGGCCTGACCACCCTTTCCATGAAGAAATTCCTGCTCATGTCCACCCTGCCCCTCCCCTGGCCCAGCCTGAGGCCGTTCCCTCTCCTCCTGTCCCTGTTCCCTGGGAGCAGAGCCCGACCCCCCCGGCTGCCCCCTCCTGTCAGGGAGTTGTGCAGAGCCACAAGGTCCCCCCGGAGCCTCCTTTGCTCCAGGATAAAGGTGCACAGGTTAGACAGCAACAAGGCTGGGGTGACAGGCAGGTCCCTGAGCAACGTGACACTTTTGTTGTCCCTTGTTAAACCTCCATCACCGTCCCAAAGCAGCACCAAGGTTTGTTTTCGGGCCTCGGACGCTGCACAGAATGCCCAGTGCCTGGCACAGGCACAGCTCACAACCACAGATTTGGGATGTGTGGTCGTGCAAGGAGTTATCCCCATCCCACAGATCTCTTCCAGGAGAACAGCTTTTTCAGCTGAAAGGATCTCCAGATATCCATTTCAGTGAGCCCTGCTGCTCTGGCAGGGTATGGGAATATCAGCTTCCAGAGAGCTCCAGGGCTGACATCCCACACAGCTTTCAACAGCAGGAGCCGGCCAAAACTTCCCAGGGGAAGGGAAAGGGATCCATGCAGCTCCCCCTGTGCCATGTGCCTCCCTCGGGCTGGCTGTCACCGGGCTGTGGCATCAGCTGGCCCCGTGTCACACACTCTGACACCCCGGGGAGATTCCAGGGCCGTGTTTGCTATCCCGAATCCTTTGGGTGTAATCCCTGGAACACCACCTCAGCACAAAGCTGCGAGCAGCCACATTCCCTGAATCAGCAGCTGGAGCGGGAGGATGTTCCCCTTTCCCGCTCAGCGTGGGCAAGCTGAGACACCAAACTGCAGGGCAGGAGAACAGCAGGCAAATCCCACCCTGGGAGATCCAGGATAAAGCTGGACCCTGCGTTTTACCTCCTGGCACCACTTGAGCACCCATCTGGGAAACAGTCCTAAGGAAAATCATGCTCTGTGTGCACCCAAAAGTACAATTCCCTGCGTTTAACTTCCAAACCACAAACAAGTAGAAATACAACATATCCAATAAAATGTTTCACCCAAAAGCAAATATAAGACAGTTGTTTTAACTACAAACCTGTCCTAGATACACATTTATTTTTTTATAAGATAAAACCGGCCAGACTGGTTTAAAAAGCCAGACTACAAACCTATATAACTTATTTACAACAATAATTTAAAACACATCATTTTTTTCCCTCATAAATTCACATTTTGAATTTCTTCAAGGTGGAAACACACTCATTTAAATGATCCCATCTTGTAAGAATAAAGTTGGGTTATTTATCCTTAGGTGTGGGGATTTATCCTTTTCCCTGGGACTTCCTTTCCCCTGGGACTGCTCTGTTGTGGTTTTGCCAGGCTCCCTTTTTCCACACATCTTTCAGCACTAAAAGGAGTTTCTGAAGCAGGAGCGAGCCCAGCCCAGCTGGTCCCGGGGGACTCTCAGGTTTTTGCCACAGAGGATGACTCCAGGTGCCTTCCCTCTGTGCAGCCACAGTGTCCACTGCGTTCCAGCAGAGGAAATCCCTGGAAGCAGGGGAGGGAGGGACGGGATGCTGGTGCTATCAGGGTGACAGCTCTGCCACATCCTGCCCCGAGCCGCCTCTCACTGACCTGCCCAGGTGAGCAGAGCTGCCTGAGCTGAGCCGGGAGCCCAGTTTGGGAGCACATCCCTTTTTCCCTACAGCCCAACTCCTTTCCCACTTGGCGAGCGCCCCGCGGGCCCCACCCAGCCCCGAAAACGCCTTCCCAAAGTTAACAAACTTCTGCTGCTTTTCCTTGGCAAGTCCAGCCCCAGCTGCGTAACTCCCCAATTACTGACTCAGCCACCAGAAGGAAAAGTCTCCTTGTTTTTGTTCTGACCTCACAGATCCAATGGAAAAGTCGGATTTGGCCACCTGGGAAGTCTGTGTGAGCTGGAGGAAAGATAAGAAGCCAACTGGGGAAAATAAAGCGAGTTTAATTGAAAGGGAAGTTTGGAAAATGCTGAAGTAAGGATTTATTCCCAGACAGGATTACATTCCCAGGAAGGGGAGATAGGTCAGGTGTGAAATATCTGGGAGAGGTTCCTCACTCTGCACTGTGTGAACTCCGTTCTCCTTCCCTTTCAGGCAGGACAGGAGCATCCAGGGGTGGAGTCCCCTGGAGGTGTCCAAGGAACACCTGGATGTGGCACTCAGTGCTCTGGGCTGGGGACACAGTGGGGATCAAGCACAGCTTGGACTCGGTGATCTTGGAGGGCTTTTCCAACCTTGAATAATTCTGGGATTCTGTGCTCAGACTTCTACAGCCCCACTTGTTGCCTCCAAATAATTCAGGCCCAGAGGTGACCACACAATCATGGATGTTGGGATGAAAATCAATTCTTTTGCTGCCTTTTAGAGCAAAAAATTCCCCTGATCTACTGCTCTTGCATGTGCTTTAGGCTTCCAGGATCCTCTATCCTAAACCTCTGTTCCACTGGAGTAACATTGTCCTTGGACCTGTGACAAGTTTTGACTGGGGAGAAGAAGGGAAGGGGGGAAAAAAGTAAAGACATTTTAGTCTCTTCTGAGAGTTACGAGATGAAATTTGTGCCAGCTTCAAGCACAGTCCGTGTGAAGGGTCGGGAAAAGTTCACAGCTTTTTTTCATAGATATAAAACAGAATGAGCTTCAAAATTATACTATGATTTCTGCTCCAAAGAAAGCTTCTGGGAATATCTGGATCAGCCTGATAAAAAGCTAGAGCACAGTTCCCATGGCTCCTGAGATTCTTTCAGCGTGCAGAACCTGCAGAGCTTGTTAACAAAACCTCTTTTAAAAGAAGATAGGCACTGCCACAAGTGTGGGGCTGGAGAGCAGCTCCAAGCAGCACAGATTCTTCCTAGGAAAGAACACTGGGTTGAAAGAAATGTATTCATAATTTTTAGGATTCTTTGAAACAGAGATTAAACATAAATCTAGAATAAACACTAGAAGCATTAACCTCCAGGAAATAATGACTGCACATAAAAGCTAAAAAACATTCAAAGGAAAATCATCAGGAGACATCTATAAAAAAATACTGCTGCTCACTCTGAAGTCTCCAGTTCATTATGATTAAAAAAAAAACCCAAGTATCTTTGGTTGTGTGAACAAATATTAACAAAATGAACAATGAGAAATAACACAGAGCGTGTTTCCATGCCCATTTTAAAGCAATAAAACTTATCTTCCCCCAGTATCTGTGGGTGAGATTAACCGTGAACATTATCTGAAACAAAAACAAGCCAAACTCTCCAGTTTGGTGTTTCTTTGACATATTGCTGACTTGGATATGCAACCCAAACAGAACAGGTACGGGGATTCCAATTCTGCCTGCAGAGAGAGTCCTTCAGGGTGGGTTTATGAAACCAGGAGGGGGAAAGAGCAGCTCAGGGGCCACCACATGAATTTCAAAAGCTTTTGTCTTTCACAGAAGTTTAGCTGGGACTGGCATGAGAAATGACCTTTTGCAAAGGCAAAACTTTTTTCAAAACTTTTTCGTTTTGCTTAATAGAAAAGCAAAGCTGGGCAGGAAGGAATTTTTTGGGAGTCTAGACAGGACTCCAAACAAACTTCAAAGAGCAGCCCACTCCCAGAACAGCTCATCCAGGGAGCAGATGGGCTGAGAGGGGGGAAAAAGCCCTCCAAGCCCTCTCAGACATCCTGGCTACTGCTCCGAGGAGGTGCAGCCCCGGGACAGACCAGATAATATCCTGCTACTTAAGGCTTACAAAAATAACCTCCAAGAGTTATTAATTAATTCCCAGCTGAAGGCAGAGCAGGCAGTGAATCAGAGGAGCCCACATTTCTCACCATTTGCTCTGTTTTCGTTAAATAAAGCTAAAAATCTACAAACAAAACCTCTTTGGGATGTGTCAGGCAGTCGCCATCTCCAAAGGGAAGCGACTCCATGATTTCCTGCCATTATCCATGGGAGACACAAGCCCGAGCAGGATCCAGCCTGGCCCCTCATCTCTTGCACTCCTCCCTCCATGAGCTTTGCTCTCTAAACCCACAATTTGAACAAGAGCAGCATTATCGCCCCTTTACAACTTGGGAGGGGGAAGCTGATTTACAGCCACCCATAAATCTGGGCTGGTGCAAAATAATCAACCCGCATCTCTTGGTTTGGTTTGAACAGGATTGGGTTTTTTTCTTTTTTTTTTTTAAAGCAAAAACACATGTTGATTGATGGCCCTTTTTTTTTTTTTTTTTTTGCAGGTTCATGTCGATCTTAATGAATTGTTTATGTAAAAACAAAAGCTTCATACCATTGTGAATCCTTTTTAGATGGCTTCGGGGGAAGAGTCATTATTTCAGCTGAAATGACCTTTCATTTCAAATTGCTGAATACAATTGAAAACTTAAAACAGTCAGAGCAAGATGGTTTGGTTTTCTCTAATAAAATACTCTGAGTCAAAGTGAATCTTTTTTCCCAGCGTTTTAACAATTATTTTTACATTTTCCGTTGGTTCCACACTCAAAGCTTTGCATGTCAAAAAAAGGTACCAGATGCCAGCTCTCTGAGTGCTGTGCTCAAAGAAAAAGATGAGGGATCCAAGTCGAGATCCAAACCTCAAACTCCACAAGTGATTTGTTATTGTAGCTGCATCCCACCGCAGCATCCTTCGGCTGAGCCACTGCAGGGAACAAACAGGAATGGAGGGAAGCAGGGTAGAGGGAACAGGGAGCAGCCTGGAGAGAACCATGGAATCACAGAATGGTTTGGAAGGGACCTAAAGCCCATCCAGTGCCACCCCTGCCATGGCAGGGACACCTGCCACTGTCCCAGGCTGCTCCAGCCTGGCCTGGGACACTGCCAGGGATCCAGGGCAGCCACAGCTGCTGTGGGCACCCTGTGCCAGGGCCTGCCCACCCTCCCAGGGAACAATTCCTTCCCAATATCCCATCTAACCCTCTTCCAGTTTAAAGCCATTGCCCCTTGTGCTGTCACACTCTGCCCATATAAAAACGCCCTGAACTGGGGTTGACTGAGGACAGAAACTTCAGCACTTGAGGAACACTCGGGTTCATCAGATGGTTTTGTGTGATGAACACCTGAGCCACATCCACCAAATGATCCCTGGAATTTCCCCTTGTGCTCACTCTGGAGCGTGTCCAGGGCAGGGAACGGAGCTGGGAAGGGGCTGGAGCCCCAGGAGCAGCTGAGGGAGCTGGGAAAGGGGCTCAGCCTGGAGCAAAGGAGGCTCAGGGGGGACCTTGTGGCTCTGCACAACTCCCTGACAGGAGGGGGCAGCCGGGGGGGTCGGGCTCTGCTCCCAGGGAACAGGGACAGGAGGAGAGGGAACGGCCTCAGGCTGGGCCAGGGGAGGCTCAGGGTGGATATTGGGAAAATTTCTTCGCTGAAAGGACGGTCCAGCCCTGGCACAGCTGCCCAGGGCAGTGATGGAGTCCCATCCCTGGAGAGATTTAGAAGCCCTGTGGATGTGGCACTTGGGGCCATGATGAAACTTGGGGTTTCATGATGACTATGGTGGTGCTGCAGCTGGTTGATGGTTGGACTTGATGATCTTAAAGGTCTTTTCCAACCTTAACAATTCTGTGATTACATTTATTATTATTATTACTATTATCCTTATCATTATTATTATTTTACTTAGTGTCTTTTTAGAAATAAACTGAGAAAAGAGAACAGGGATTGAAGGAATGCAGAGAGCAGGTGACAGCTCCAGGACCAACCCTAACCCCAAACCCCACAGGGTGACAGACACGAGCAGAGGGTGGAGATCCAACACCTCTTCTGGAGATGGTCCCCAGGGCAGCTGTAGAAGGGGAGCCTAAATCTGCTCAGGGCATCCTGGGCATTCCCAGCCCCACTGGGATCTGCCCTCGGAGGCTCCTGAGAGCAGCAGGATTTCGGGGGATTTGCCACAAGGGAAAGCTTTAACAACCCAGCAAACTTCTCACTGCTTCCTTTGATGAACATGGCATTAATCTGGGATTTCTTTCTATTTAGTCTGGGCAGGAAAATGATAAAAACCAGACCTGGTAACCTGTGATCCAGGAGGGGACTTTACCTCCTTGGAAAAGGAGCAGCTGCAGCCTTTGCCTACAGCCCCGCCCGTGTTCCTGTGATGCCACATCCCCTTTTCACCCGCACAACCTTGGATTTACCTCACTTCCCAAAGAAACCACAGGGAATTCCAGGCTTTATTTACCTTTCAAACCAGAGACTGGACAAATCATTTTCTCCTGCACCAGCCAGGATTTTTCTGAAGGAATATCCAATATTTCATTATATTTTGCAAATAACTCAACTCCCACGGCTCTGCAGTGGCTGAAGACCTGCACACTCATGGTGTTTATTTGCATCACAAATAAAAGCACCTTCTAGTGGTGGAATCCCATGAAAAATAAACAGTCTGGGAAAACTTGGCTTTTCAAACTGTCTTGTACATTTGGTTCATTATTGTCCTTCCCCAGCTCTTATCCAAACAGTCCTGACAGCTTGTTTATGGAGAGCTCCGCCGAGCTCTGCCTACCCTCGGTGTGCTGGGGACAGAACCTCAGGGAAGCTCTCACTGTGCCCTGACCTTACAAATAATACAAAAATTAAAAATAAATACGTAAAACAAACTCACAAGAGTAAACTTTTTAATTTGTGAACAACACTGGAAACCGTTCTCTGGCAACTCGCTGGCAATTAATCAGAATTTCTACCTGAAATGCTACATGTGACATCTTTTAATTTGGTATTATAGCACCAAAAATATCAAGAAATCTAAAATTCACCCTTAAAGACGTCTGTTTGTGGGATTTTTTAGGTAGAACTCACGAGTCCTTCTGCTGAAGCTCCATTAAAGCAGCAATGTAAATGTTCATGTGTTCAGTGAAGCACTGAAGTCCCACGTCTTTATGTTCGATATAACAGTCTATATATATTTGTATAACAACATACACATGTTGTTTTCTAGACGGCTGAATTCTTTTTTTTTTGAATGAAGTTTGATTCTGGGAAACTGTTCAGCCCATTTTTATCCGTGATAGATTAAAAGCACAAGTTGCAGCCGTTCGGCTTCGTTAAGTACTACTCCATTAACATCCTCAGTTTTCCCCGGGAAGGCTGGGAGATGAAAGGGAGCTCCATTTCCAGGCCTTTTCCCAAAGGAAATGCTCAGTGCCACGTGGCCATGGGAGCTGTTTCGGGGAGATACGGAATTGAGAGAACCCCAAAGTCACTTTAGCTGGGTCATCAGTCACCCACAGGAACTGGGATTCACTGACAGCTCTGGGCTAGACTCAACAGCCACTTCCCAAAATCCCTCCAAGCAGCCTCTCCAAGGTGTTATTCCTCAGGGAAAGCTCACCTGGACACTTCCTCTAACAACACTTTTAAACACAGGTGTAAGCACAGAGTGAAATCCTCACCTTGCTGGAATTCCTCAGTAATTCCTAGAGACCACAGCATGGAAACATGGTTATTAAAAGTAATAAGTAAAACCAGCTTTTTAAAGACAATTTAGGGGCTTTTTAAGAATTCCACATAAAATGGAGCCTTTGAAATGAGATCATAATTTACAGCTGAGCACCATGATAACGAGCACACGCCGAGATGTGGAAATGTTGTACTGAATCCACATTAAATACAGTGTTAGAGCACTGCTGCAGGACTCCAAGGAACTGCACCAGCCAGAGAATTCCAGAGCTAAAACTGTGCCATTAATTCCCCAGGAATGTGCTTTACCTTTGCTTCCTGCCTGTTACCCAGCACTGACCTTGCCTTCATTCCTCCTTCATCCCTGTGACAGCAAACCTATCCCTGCCCATGAGGATGCAACAGAGGGCATCACCTGAAAATCATGGAATTGCAGAGGTGATGCTGCAGCTGGAATTGATTTTGCAGCCCTGTGAACAAGCAGGGGAGCTATGAAAAAATCCAGGTTCCTTTTTCAGTCCGCGGTGGCTTTGCTGACCTCTAACAAGCTCAACCTTTCTTACACCTTTAAATTTTAAAATATGATTAAGGGAATGTGATTCCAAACCTGCTCATGGGGAGGAATGCTGGAAAAGAAACAGGTAGAGAAGTGTTTGTGCCTCGTTAGACATGGATCAGCTGTGCCCTTGTATTATTTGGATCCAGGCAAAAGCTGCTGAGCTCAGCTGGGGTTCAAAGAACTTCTGCTGCATCTTCTGCACAGAAAAATTGTGATAAGGAAAAAAGGGTGAGAGGCAGCTGAGTGGGCTCTCCAGGGAGAGGAGGCAGGGATAATAATGCCTTTTCCTGGGCTGTTCCCTCTCAGTCTGAGGCAGACAGGGTCAGGCAGTGACCCGTGACTCCTCGGAGTCGGCTCCTTCCCGAGGCTGCTCCTCAGGGACAGCAGGAACAGCAACTGCTCAGCCCTGACCCGAAAAATCCCTCCTGGCCCAGCTGGATGAGCAGGGACCTTCTCACAGGTTGTATTTAGCCAGAGGACATTCAAAATTCTGCACTGCAAACCTGTTTTAGGGATTTTTCTAAAGGCAGTTAGTTGCAGTCTGTCACAGCAATGGTTATTTTGGGGGTCTTAAATCCAGCATCTCTCTGGCTGTTTGGGACTCGCAGGAGTCCCAAATCCTGACGAAATGTTTGCTGAAAAGCAGGAATGCCATGAGGCTCCACAGAGGAGAAGACAGCACCTCAGCCTCATGCTGTTTTCCCTGTCCAAATTATCCAAGAGTCCCTGCAGTGAAAAGTTCCCTGCCCGGAAGACTTTTCCTGAAAATAACCCCCTTTTTTGTACTCCCCGTGCACAGGTTGGCTCTGGGGCCACCACTGCCAGCATTTTCCATTGCCATCTCTCCTGTTTCCTGGTCATGAACAACAAATCTGCAAGTCCAGGGCTAACACTTAATCTGCAAGCAGTGGGACATCTCTTCTAGGATGCCTTTGGAAGCACATGATGGATCCTCACCAACTGCTCTGCTAAATTTAGTAGCACCACAACAATTTATGTTCACCACCCGCTTCCATGTCCAATGTTGTCCCAGTCGTGCAGATTTTTCCCATCTTCTTCTGAAATTTTCTTTTCACGAGGTGCCAAACAAAGCAATATTTACTCTGTTGCTAACACAGGAAGCATTGTTACCCAACAAGCCAAAGGAGCTGACTGCACTATGTTTTTTGGCTGAAGCACACCAAGTTTAATTGCTGAAATACCCTTAAAATTTGATAAAAAGGAAAAATAACATTCTGTATTGCTAGAGGAATTTCAAAACATAAAAAAAAAGGCTGTAAAATAACATTAGAGGCTCAATTTCAGAAGTGTCTTTCAAAAAATGTAACCCCAAATGTCAGCTCTGGTGAGCCCTGCCATTAATCAGCTTATGCCACTGCTTTCCATCAGTTGTAAGATCTAATACTCTGAGCAGGGACAGAGAGGGCACTTCTCCCTCAGAGACAGGGAAATCACTGGCTGGAGAGAATTCTCTGTTTTCTTTAGACACTAAATAGCTCCTACAGTGCTGCAGCTGGCAGAAAAAGTAGCTAGCAGGATAATTTTGGTCAATAAAAGCTGGAGAGCATCTGTCCCATGAAATGCCACCTCACAGGCACTTCCACTTGCCATTTCCCCTGACAGGCTGAAATGTGTTCAAGCCCCCCAGGAGAGCCACTTTCCCCAAGAGAGTCCTGATTCTCGGTTATGAAAGGTATGAAATAAATAAATAAAGCCCAACCTACATCTGGAATAAATATCAATCAACAAGCTTTTTAAAAAAAAGGCACTTGTATCAACCTTTTAAATTCTCACTTGGTAGTAGAGGAACACACAGAGTGAAGCAATGCAATAAAAATGTCTGGTCCCAGATATGGGATTTAAGGGTTAAGGGTACAACCTGTTGATTGCTTTCCCTCACCTAAAACAGATGGATTTGCACTCCGGGGCAAACCTGCACGGGAACCCGGTGCCCAGAGCGTGTGTGGAATTCTTGGAAAGGTCACTGGAAGGCAGAATGTGCCTAAACATGGCCTGCAGACTCTGCTGCTCCAGGGAGCAAAGACTTCCCAGCTCCACAGGCCCTGCTAAAGCCAGAGCCTGTTCCAGAAATTAAAGGGATTCATCTACCAGCAAAGGACTGGTCAGTAAATGGTTTACAAGCATAAAAATCAGCCAAATAGTCCATTTTACCATTGGTCTCCAACATCTTTTCATTGAATAATAATGAAGGAAAGGGTAACTAAGTAATAATCAGAGCAGGGATTATCAATATGCAAAGACCCAGACTGTTCACTGCTCCACAGCACTCCTTTCCTCCCAAGTGAGCTCATTCCAAGTGCAGCATTCCCATTAGTTCTCTCCAAAAATGTATTAGGAAGAGCAGGAAGGAACAAGAAAGAAGCTCTTAGTGATAAAGCATAAAAGTGGAGTTAAAAACCTCCAGGAAACAAATCTGAATGAAGTTACCAGACAAGTATGAGAAGGTTTAAACACCTTCCTTTCTCAGATCAGAAGTTGCCGAGTGCTTTATAAATAAAATCATCCTTTTTCTGTCGGACGTTTTTGCCCAAGCCCTGACCCTGAGGATCCCCAGGAAGTGGCAGGACACCAGTTTGTGCAATTATCCTTGCTGTACAGGGAACAACCCAGGGGTTTGGCTGGAAACTCCTTTGCCCAGAGCGAGGAACAGCCGAGGGTTTGGACAAGTCCCACCACAGACCCGGCGCCACTGGGGGAACTGGTGCCAAGCTGGTTCAGAATTAACGCACCCACAGAACCGGGGTGAACAGGAACCACTGATGCTGCACTTTATTCCTCGGGTGATGTACAACAAAGCACGTGGGAGGAAGAAATTAGAGGTGTTCTGCTTCTGTGCAGATTGAGAAACGGACAGTCCCATTTTGGAACTTTAAATTTGCGTCCTTGCTTTTTTTAAACTTAACATGATAGCACTTACTAAAGCTAAATATTTTAATATAGTAAAATAAGGTGGCTAAAGAAAGACAGACAAAGGAATTTTACCACTGGGATTGAACAGAAGTTTGCTGGCAGCACTCTCAAGTGCAGCTTGATGGAAACATCCCTGGATTGCCCCATCCCTGGGAATCCAGCTTGCACCTGGATTGAACTCCGTGAGTGTGATTGAGTTTCACCTCTGTGTCGCCACACAAACACAAACAGTTACCAGGACGTGATGTACGAGCAGGGATTGCTGGGAATTACTGCTCCCGGGAGAACAATTCCTCCCCATTGGGATTTAATTGGTCATCACGTTGATACAGTTGTCCACAGAATTAAACCTCGTATGGACTAATTAATTAATGCCTGAAAGCAGCGCTGCCGCCATCCCAATCCCACACTGCTGGATGCTATCCCTGGAAACTGCTTCCAAGGCTGGAGGTCACCAGCCCAGGCACTGAAAAGGACTTCCAGTGCTCTACCAAAATATGGGCATTTCAGAGCAGAAATCATTTTGACTTCTAATTAAAAGGACACCCCTCCTTCTTCCTTGCTAAGCAGGAACATGAGCAGTTTCTGTGGTGAATGTTCCAGTGAATTTGAGAGATTTGTGGATCTCTGCAAAACCTTCCTGCACTCCGAGGGGAAGAAAAAGCCAAACTAAGCAGGTGTGACAGAAAAGAAACGCCCATGTCATTATTCCATGGGAGTTCGGACAGGAATGAACCATCAATGAAAGATCAACTTACAAAAACCAGACAAAGAAATACATTTTTCCCATGTAGTCACCAAAAGGTCTCTTGAAAGTGCATAATATTTACCTTCAAACAAAAAAAAACCCATTTCAATGGAAGATATTAAAGCTAATTTGCACAAGCATGCTAAATTCAGCAGTTAAATCCACATCTCACATTCCCCTGTGCCGGTCTCCACGCTGGATGACGTGGTGACAGACGTGGAGACAGATGTGGAGGAGTGAAATCAGAGCACTATCTCTTGAAAATTGCCAAAAAAGTGATTTCTCACCAGATGGGACCTGGAACAACCCTGAAGTGTTTCAACCCTCTTCCACTTGATTGCTTTTCCCCTTGCCCCGTGTGACACAGCTGAAATCCCCCAGCTCAGCAGTTCCGTGGTGATATTATCCAAAGGGGTTTTATCTCCACTCTGACACGAAATTAAAAGCTGCGTTAATAACACCACCTATCAAGACGATATAAAAAAAACAGACGTGTACTTAAGGCTGTTTAATGTTGGTTCTGGCCAAGCCTTAAAGCAGAACTCACATCTGGAAGTTTTATCTGAGAATTCCTGCCCCAATAGCACAAAGCTGTGCCCCAGCATTAAAAGCCTGAGCTAAACATTCTGAAGACCATCTCCATATTTCACCATTTTCTACATCTTCAAGTCCCAGCTTGATGTTTTAACCCTTTCCCAGAAGCAAATTATCCTCCTTGATTCCTCTTCAACTGGCCTCTTGTGCTTCAGGATCCCATTGGCACAAATCTTTTCCCCAAGAGCATTTAATGCCCGAGATAATGCGGGAAAGAGCTGGTTTTCCAGCCCAGTTGTCCCTTTCCCAGCAGGATTGTAGGACTGTGCTTCTGATTCACTGAGAGAATCAGAGACCCACAGCATGGTGGGATTGCATTCCCAAAAAAATGAGCGTTTTCCAGTGAGAAAAGCACGCAGTGATCCCACTGTTTATTGCAAACCTCCAAAATTAATCATTTCTAGCATGACCTTATCTAAATCCGTGCTCTAGGAATCTGCTATTTATCATGCTATGATCTCACTGCTGCCAGCTCCATCACAAGAGACTTTACTGCAGTTTATTTCTCCACAGAAATAGTAATATTTTTTAAAAAGGGGGATGTAGGATAGGGCAGTAATGAAAATGTTGTCTACAGCACAAGATTAGCTGGCAAGTTCCATTTGTGAGGTCAGCAGTATCACCATTACACGTGAATTTATATCCTTCAGTGATTTGCTGGACTGGAGCGTTTGCCTACCTCTCCTCTTGGAAGCTGGACAATCATTACAAACTGGATTTGGAGACAACCTAGTAGGTTTTATGTCATATATTTCTCCAAAATTAAATCGTCTGATTTCTTCTGGCTGGAAAAAATGAGAGAAGTGCAAAGATCTTTGTACTTAACCCTTCACTTTTTCTGGGATGTGTAGCCCAGAGCTCACTTAATGCAAAGCCCCTAAAATTCAGACATTCCCGAATTGTGGAGGACAAATCCACCAGTGATTAAGAGCAGAGGAGGAAAACGAGGCGTTGTTTGAGGTTTTCTCCCTGGATGAGCTCAGTTAGTCATCTTTTCCTGCTCCTTATTTTTCATGGCAAGCTCGGAATTTTCACCTGGGGTCCATCAAAGCCGTGCTCAGTTTTGTGTGTACAAAGGGAGAGGGAGGATGACGAGGTTACTCTGCCTCCTGCTCCGGAGGCAGCTTTGGGGTGGTCTGTTTAGATCCAAGAAATTTCTTAAAGGAGCAACAGCGGCAACCAGGACTGACTCCTCCCGGCGGAGTCGGGATGCAAAAGCTGGAGCGGGGATGGGAATGGACGAATTCCTGCCCAAGGCAAGGCTGAGCTTAGGCAGCAGCCCGAGGAAGCCTGCACTGGAGCTTTCCCAGGCTGTGCTTATCCTCCGGGTAAACGCAGGACTCCAGACTCCGCGCTCGTCAACCCAGCGCCTTCAACGAGCGAGGAGCTCGCTTCATGAAAGGAGGAGAAACTTCCATCACTCCTTATAAAAGAGCAAGAAAATGTCAAACATGGAGGTAAAAGTCATATTTCACAAGGGCTCAGGCCCAAAGTCGCTCTCCCTCTGCACCTGCAGGGTGAGGAACATGTGCTGGACTGCTCTGTACTGGCTCAGTGCTCAGCATTTGAACTGGAGCCGCTCCAGCTGCTGAATAAATATCTCTTTGGGGGAGAGGGAATTGCATTCCTTACTCCAAACACAGTTTTTCCTCTCTGAAATTCTGAAAGAAACGTGTACTTGTGAAACATTGGGAACTGAAATCCCTCCTACCTCCAGCCTGGGCAAAGAGCCCTCCCTGCTCCTTTGGCACCGCATCCGTGACCCCCAGCCCGGCCACGGGGCCAGCCCAGGTGGGAGGGCTGCACTCGGAACGGTGTTCCTGCGGTTTTCTGCCTAAGGAAGGATGATTTCCAACAGGGAAATTTTTGGGAATTATATGAGAGGAATTCAGAGGGATATGAAAGCCCATTTGTGATCAAGAGCTGTGGATTCTCCCATCCCTGGCAGTGTCCAAGGCCAGGCTGGATGGGGCTTGGAGCAACCTGGGATAGTGGAAGGTGTCCCTGCCATGGCAGGGGTGGAATGGGATGATGTTTAAGGTCCCTTCCAATCCAAACCACTCCAGGATTCTGTGATTTTACCCCAGTATCAGGATCTTGCCAGTGCAGTTGGCTCCACGCAGCAGCAACAACAGATGCTGGGAAAAGGGAGCTGGGAAAGGTGCCTGGGGAGCACCAGCTGCTGCTGGAAGTCCCCTCAGATGGCCACCCTGTCACATCAGATGTGCCAGCAAACTCTGTACACGTACAAGTGGTGGTAGAACTGAGATTGGGAATAATAAGAGCAACTTTAAATTCTACAAAAACTCTTTACCATCCATATTTTAGGTGTACCGCAGAAAGAACCCAAGAATTACCATATCTGAGAACAAAGAGAGCAGTGGAAAAGCATAATGAAGGAAGCTGAACAGAAGAGAAGAAAGGAACAGATGTCAGATCATCCTTAAACAAAGTTACCAGTTTATTTTCCCACTGATTTGAATATCTAAAATATACATCTTTTGCCGAGGCAAACAGGTGATTAAAATACATTAAAAATCCCAGTGAGCAAAGGGCTACACTTGCATTTGCCTGACATTTGTCAGCCATTCCCCAAGTGTCAGCACACGCAGAGCAGAGCAATAACAATATTAATTTTACAAAGGCTGACTGTTTAATTGCAATTAACTGCGGCCTCACAAAAGGCAAGCTGCACTCTGGAGTGCACATAAGCCCCATTTATCCTGCAAGGACAGCGAGATGAAGCTGGCATGAAATATTAAGATCACAATTGCTGTTGGCAAACCTTCTGACGGGAAGCTGCTGGCTTGGATGAGCACGGATTACACAAAGGAGCAACGAGGGAAAACACAGCCGTGAATCAGCCCACAAAATGTCCTTTCACTGAGGAGCATCGGGAGCGGGTGGGCTGCTGGCAGCAGGGATGGACAGGATGCTGCGGACGGCTGGAATGCCAGGGAGTGCCAGGATAACCTCTGGAGGAGGGTGGCTCAGCACAGTCTCCTTTATTGCAGGCACTGCTGATGAACTGAAGCAGTGCCATCATCGAGCTAATTAAGGTTCTTGCCCAAACTTCTCCTGCTGGAAAGCTATCCCAGTGCCTCACAGCTCTTCCACTTGGAAAACATGAACTCAAAGCTACTGATGGCCAGTTTAGACAAATTTAACTTTGCATCAGCATTGCTGTGTGCCTCGCTTGCATTCCCTGCCTTCCCGGTGTTCATGAGGATAAACTCTGCTGTGTTCACAGAGCAGGAACATTCCCTTGGCTTGACTGAACAAGCCCAACCTGCAGCCTCACCAAGGAGCGCGGCCAGATCAGCGGTGGTCTCCAGAATCATAAACCACAGCTGTGCAGAGAATTCCAGAGGTCTTTCCAGAACCTTTTACATCCTTTGCTCCACTGTTTTACCATCAGTTCCCCGATACACCCTGGGACATCATTTCCCTGTTCATCTGCCTGCCCACAGTGATGATTCCCAGTTGCTTGGTTGCTACACTCCCATTTCCCTTCCTTTTTCCATGTTCTCCATGTGTGCCAAAATGGAAAAAGCACAGAGGACAGAATTTTACCTTGGAGAAATCCACCAAACATTCCTACCTGGAACAATAAGCAGGCAAAGGAAAAGGGTTCTCAGGAACTGTGAGGTATAAAAAGCTTCTTTCAGAGGGCCAGAACAGAGACTGGACCAGTAATTTCTGTCAAGAATCACCAACTTCCATGGTGGGCACAAGTGGGAATTAGAGCTTGGTTATGTGGCAAGGAAAAATCAGGATGGGCACTAGAAGAGCATGAAAGGAAGAGAGGGATTGCTACAGGAGAACATGTGAGATGGGCTGGACAGGGCTGGACAGCCCCACACAAAGGAAAAACAGCCAGGATCATACTGTTGGTGCTGGAAAAGGAAATCTGCAGCCTTGGGAAGTCTGTCTATCCCAAGAACGAGCACACACATTCTGTGTTAGGAGTCTCCTAACTCCTGCACTGGCTGAAGAGCCAGCAAAGTCCCTGGGAAGATGTGAGCATCCCTGTGGTATGAGCTGCTCCAAGAAACATCCTGAGGACGTGTTTGTGTGTTTTGCTAACAGTGCAGCTGTTGTGCAACGTGTTTATCCAACAACTGCAAATAATCAGGAGGTCCTGGAACACCAGTTTGTAGAGGTTTGTAAAGGTAGTGGTTTGCCCTGGATCCTCGGGGGTTTTTGGGTTTGGTTTTGTTTTGCTCTCCCCCCTTCACGTGCAATTTCTTGATCTAATGACAGGTGGTGACAAGGAGTGCTTCCAACACACCTTCCAAGTGAGGCTGCATCTTCTCTAAGAGGACTAAATTCCATTACAAGGAATTTGATGACATGATTAGGGCCTAATTGCTTATTCGTGGTGTGCTGCAGTAAAGTTAATTTGCCCTGAAATTTGTCCGGACTGCTGTGGGAACCAAGTTTTCCCCATGTTGTAGGAAAGGTGTATTTAACTCCCTCCTGGACATTTGCTGCGGAAAACTAACCAGAAATCCCAAAAAACAAACTGCAACAATGGCACAAAGGAAGAAAAAAACCCAGGTGACTGAACTGCTACCAAAGCAAGGCTTTAATCAACAGAATTAACTTGTTTGAAAAGGGAAAAAATCCTTGGATTTTAGAAACGCTGACCAGAAATTCTTTCAGAGCGCGAGTTTCCACTGGAGAATGCCAAAGCTGCGCAATCCAAACACTACCTGGAGAGGGTTCAGCGCTGACACACTTGCTGCAGACCCTCCCTGCTGACTCCAACCCCCCCAACAGCACTGTGAGGGTAACTGGGATTTGGGGTAACTGGGATCTGGCCCTTCCAGTCCCCAGAGCTCCCAGTGCTCAGATGGCCCTTCCAGAGCTGATTCCAGGGGCGTTGGGAAGCAGGGCTCTGGCTCCCCGTGCGGAGCCGCTGCAGAGCCAGAGCCTGCAACCCTGGCTCAGCCAGACACTTTGGAGCCGTGGCTCCTAAGATTCCCAGTTTCCTGGCTTCCCTTCAGCCCACCTGGTAGATTAAAGGGCAGCCCAGAGCTTGGAAGCCACGTTCCCAGGCCTGTGAGTGTCGGAAGGAGCCCCAGCTCTGCAGGCCGACGGCTCCACACGCCCTGGGCAGCTCACCCCAAGTGAGGGCCCCGTTCCCTTTACAGGGAATTTCGCAGGTTTGGCTTCCCCAGCAATCCCACAGCTCTGCAAGGCTGAGTCCTGCCTCGGTGCAAATCATCCTTCTCCGCACAGCTCCTATTTTAGCCCTTTAAAAACACCAACAAGTTAATCCACGGGGGAGAGCAGGCAGCTCCCACTGACGCCTCGCAGTGGCTACCTGGAAACAGAGGCCGGACAAGATTAAGAGAATAAAAGCGGGGATTTATTGGAGGGCCTTCAATAAAGGTACGCTGTGGGTACAGAGCCCTAGGGCTGCACCCAAAACGGACGCCGGGTCACGGGTTTTTCACACTTTTATAAGTTTGTTCCATGTCAGGGTTAATTCTCTAATTACAATTTCAGGTAATGATGTCATTACGCCAAGTTTGTTCCAGAGGCTTAGTTTACATATTTCGGGGCCTGGGACAACGAGGTGTCCTGGAGCCCAGGCCCAGAGAGGATTTGTTATGTCTAACAGTAGCTAACAGGCTGTGTGAAGCTTCAGAGTTACACACAAAACCAGGACAGGGCCTGAAAATAGAAAAGCTAAATCCTAAGGCATCACCGCTTTTGGGGATTGCAGAGATTCCCTGCTTGCGTTTGTGCCCCTGCAGATTTCACGGAGCTGCTCCCAGGATGTGGATACAGCACTGCCTGTGCTGCTTCCCTGCTGAACCCCTGACCAAGGGGACACTCCAGCAATGCTGTGCTGCCCAGGGAGCAACAATGCCCACTGGAGCTCTCAGGAGTGGAAAAAGATCCGGGAGAGAAAATGGTGGACGTAGTTTTACAGCTTTCTAACACAGGTTTGTGTGAGACAAAGAATGAAATTAAGAATAGTTTGTCCTTTGAAACGAAACAAAACTTCAAAACAAGAAAGCAGCCTCGAAGTAGCTTTAAAACTTCATCCCACAAAGTTTTCAGATCAACCCCGAGGTCTCCTCTCCAGATGGACGCTCTGTTAAAGCAGTTTAACTGGAGCCCTACAGCTCCATCAAGACATCTCACCCTAGTTTTTTTTAAATTATCAGCCAGAGCCCTGTGCACATCCTTTGAAGCCAGTGGATGCAGATGGGCCTTAACAAGATTCCCTTCAAAAGGACAGGACCCATCAACTGTCCCTTGGAATACGAAAAGAAAAACACAGGTGTTCCTCTGGCCCCAGGAAGAGGAAATACCACACTGATTAAAACTTGAACCACACTCGCCAGGACAGACCTGAACCTCCTCCCGCCCTCCTCGGGCCTCCCCTCCCCAGTTCTTCCAGTCTGATGAATGGGAAAATGGGAAACCATCATTTGCAGCTCAGCTCAGGATCTGCAGATGTAATTCAAGAACCTCTAATGAGAGCCAGAGAGAGCTGGGCAGGAACGGGGCTGGCCCAGAGGGATGGGGTGAGAGTGGGGCATCTACAAAAATCACAGTTCTCCATTTCATGTAAAAAAACCCACCTAAATTATAACATTAAAACATCACCCAGATTCCCAAGACACTGTTTCTTATTCCTAGAAGCTCTTCCAAAACACCTTTTTCCAAGTCCTTCCTCTTCCAATGAGTGAGATTTCATCCCGCTCCCTCTCTCCCTTCCCTTTCCCTACCCAGGCTTCATTTTCTGCAGCGAGGCTGAAACACACCCTTGAGCACTTCAGAGCTCCACACCCTGGTTTATATTAAAATAGAGAAGCTACTTAAAATATCCCAGCTCACTGTTTCCAAAGGTCTTCTCTCTCCTGACTGAGAGCTGCTGGGGATTGCTCCGAGCTGGGAGAGCCAGGCACTGCCTCAGCCCCCAAAGTTTGGAGCTCTGATCCACTGGGAAAGCCATGGAGACACAGGGAGCATCCTCTGCGAGCTGAGTCAGATCTGCTTTTCCTGCTGCAGCAACGCCTTTTGGAACAGGACGAGAAGCTTTGGAGCAGGAGCAGAAGATTTGGAGCAGGAGGAGAAGCTTTGGAGCAGGAGGAGAAGCTTGGGAGCAGGAGGAGAAGGGGTCATGCGAGGGCACTGCCTCCTCTGTCCTCTCCAGACACTCACAGATCCCAAAGGCACCGTGGTGTGCAGAGCGAGTGTTAAATAAGAAATTCTCTTAATGCTTAAATCTCAGTGAAATCACAGCAGCTTTTTTTTTTTTTCCCTTCCCCAAAATCAGGCCCACCAATGCTTGCTTTCTTTAGGAGCCAAACAACATTCTTGGAGAGCAGCTCAGTATCTCCAGAGGTGTAAATCACCACCCTCTATCTTATTAGAAACATTTGAAAGAGGGCAAGTGCTTTCAAAGCCATAAACTTGGGATTCCATACATGTTCCAAAGCTGCAGCGAACACACATTCCTGACTCAAACTGGTTTTAATTTGCAGTCCCTTGAAAGCACAAATGCAAAAGTCTGAATACTCAATCAACTTAAATAACAATAACAAACCATTGAAAAAGTTGTCTGTTTGCAACTGCTTAAAATAAACTGGAAATAGGAATCACTCAAATGCCAAAGGCAATGCTGTGGGTGTATGTCCCGTGCAAAGGCAGTCAGAGCTCCCAGGAAAATACAATCCCTGCTCCACCATGGATTATTTATGGCCACAAGCCTGGCAGAGCATTGGAAACTGAAGCACCAATTCTCTCTGCCTGCTGCAGAAGGCTAAAAATCCCAGGACACAATGAGAACAGTGGAATGAAAACCACATGAGAGCTGAAGAGAAAGAAAAAAATTGCCACATCCTCTGTGAACACGAGTCCCGAGAAGATAAAGCCATACCTGGAAGCACGGGGTGGGCAGGCACAGCCCCAGTTTCTGGGGACTGGCAGGGTGCCCTTTGCTCTCCAGCAAGTCTTTAATTAAAGATATTGATATTATCTCCAACCACAATCATTGTCCCAGTGCTCCCTAAGGAAACCCCAGCACCAGCTTTGGAATGAGCAGAGCTTCCAAATACACCTTAAAGTGCACAAACCCACCAAAACTCCTGCTCCGAGAGTGCACAGGATAAAATGTACTCCCTGGTGCAAACAGCCCTCATTAAATACATCAGTCCTTTGTGGAGACCCTCAGGGAACAGGGACTACCGTGGAACACGAGCTTTGGGAATTGGGGAAGTGCAGGTTGAAATCATAACTGCGCAGGAAATGCTTTTCTTCCCATGTAGAATCTGCAAAAATGGAAATACTTCCAAATAGTTTTCGGTACTTGATTAGAATTTAAAATCAAAATTACAAACTTTAAAGGAAAAACGGGAAAAAACCCTGCCCTTAAATGTATCATTTCCTACAAAACTTTGCTTTTAATAAAGAAGTAGACGTTTTCATGCAACGCTTCAGGCAAGTTTATCTGTCAGGCATCAGGAATTTACAGTATTTCACCAGCTCAGCTTGCTGCTCTGCATTCAGAGAAAGCACCTATTGTCAGCAGCTGGGGAAGAGCTGAACAAAGAGCACAGAATAAGTGTCATTTAATCACTGGGGAGCTGCCTTTTCTCCCTAATCCATTGTCAGGAGGAAATGCTGCATTATGGAAAGCTGATTAGGGACAATATGGACTCCAACTGGAACACGGGACACATCCAGAAGCTTTGCTCCAGGGTACCAAGGGTTCAGGAAATATTATTAACCTCAAGTATTGTCACTCAGCAAATGGATTTTAGCCCAGAGACTGAAAGTATTCAACCTGTGGGCATCCAAAAGTGGATCCTCATCCCGGGAAGTGCCCAAGGCCAGGTTGGACGGGGCACGGAGCAGCCTGGGACAGTGGAAGGTGTCCACGCAGCGGGTGGAATGGGATGGGATTTCCCATCTTCCAACCCCAACCAGTCTGGGATTCAGCCTCAGTTGCTCTGTGATTTTACTTTTATTCCTCAGAAATCTTTAAAGACATTCAACATACGAGAGATGCAAATCACAGGTCTCTAATAACAAACTTTCCAAACATTGCTCATCGGTTCAGCCTGGTTTAACACAGGAGAAAAGCAGTGGAACTATAAATAAGGTGTCAGAGTTAATAATGCCTCGCAATTATGCATTGCATCCACATATGTGTATATAAAATATATTATATTACGCATAATGATCTCCCACTGGCCAGCAAACATCAAGAGGCAAGAACAATAAGAACAACTTCCAAGCAGGCTTTAAAATCCTCAGTTTCCCAACAAGTTGGAACAAGGAAAAACATGCCACGACCTTACAAACAAAGGCTTGGGCTTCTCTGAGTACCCAGGGACTTACAAAAATATGCCAAAAATACTGGAAAATGAGGCAATAAATTCTGTCAAGTGAATCTTTATTAAATCCTGATTGCTACCCTTGGAAGCAAAATTAAGTCATTTCCAATTATTACCTCTGAAACTATGAAAATATGGTGCTTAGATGGAATTAGCGTGGAAAAGAGAAGCCAAGTATTTTTTCCAGTTGGAAAAACAGAAGCATGGCACAGGTGTTCCTGCAATAGTAACACCTGAGGCTGTGATGTTTTCGGGTCACAGGAGGTGACAGAGGTCAGATCAGGGCAGTGCCTCGATGGGAGACCTCCAGGAGAACTCGAAATGCCCCAGGGAATCCTGATGGAGATTCCCTGAAGGTGACACAGCACTGGGAGCAGCCGGGGAGGTTCAGGACTCCAGAAGACCATGGAAAAAGCAAATCAGCAGTGGAGCGAGGGACTTGTGTGGTTCTGCAGGGGCTGCTTCCCCGGGGGACAGGTCTGAACCACTTGTGGTTATTCCAAAAGCAAGGAGGGAGTTAGGAACTCGGGGAAATGGAGTGTTTCATTCACAAAACAACCCCAATGCAAAAAACAGCGAAGCAGAACAAACAAAAAACCACAAAACCTGAGAAAACCTCGGGAAAAACCCTCTGAGGAAGCAGCAGAAAGGAGGAAAACCTTGTCAGGATCCGGACACAAAACGAGTCACTGCAAGGTGAACCAGGAGGGGGGTGCTCCCTGGCAGGAACTGCTCCTGCCCATATTCTGATCCCCCAAAATGACGAGGAATTAATTCCCTTGTACCTCACCCCTCTAGACTGAACTCTAGGCACAGCTTGGATCAAAGGCTGTTGTCTGCAGCAAAGGAAGCTTCCGTGATGGTTTCCATCTCCACTCTTCAATCAAAATGAGGAAAAGCTTTCTCAAGGCAGAAATAAAATCAAATGCTCCTACAGAACTGTGCCCTTCAAGTTCTGCTTTTGGTGGGTTTCTCACCACCCCACCCCNTCCTGCTCCGAGAGTGCACAGGATAAAATGCACTCCCTGGTGCAAACAGCCCTCATTAAATACATCAGTCCTTTGTGGAGACCCTCAGGGAACAGGGACTACCGTGGAACACGAGCTTTGGGAATTGGGGAAGTGCAGGTTGAAATCATAACTGCGCAGGAAATGCTTTTCTTCCCATGTAGAATCTGCAAAAATGGAAATACTTCCAAATAGTTTTCGGTACTTGATTAGAATTTAAAATCAAAATTACAAACTTTAAAGGAAAAACGGGAAAAAACCCTGCCCTTAAATGTATCATTTCCTACAAAACTTTGCTTTTAATAAAGAAGTAGACGTTTTCATGCAACGCTTCAGGCAAGTTTATCTGTCAGGCATCAGGAATTTACAGTATTTCACCAGCTCAGCTTGCTGCTCTGCATTCAGAGAAAGCACCTATTGTCAGCAGCTGGGGAAGAGCTGAACAAAGAGCACAGAATAAGTGTCATTTAATCACTGGGGAGCTGCCTTTTCTCCCTAATCCATTGTCAGGAGGAAATGCTGCATTATGGAAAGCTGATTAGGGACAATATGGACTCCAACTGGAACACGGGACACATCCAGAAGCTTTGCTCCAGGGTACCAAGGGTTCAGGAAATATTATTAACCTCAAGTATTGTCACTCAGCAAATGGATTTTAGCCCAGAGACTGAAAGTATTCAACCTGTGGGCATCCAAAAGTGGATCCTCATCCCGGGAAGTGCCCAAGGCCAGGTTGGACGGGGCACGGAGCAGCCTGGGACAGTGGAAGGTGTCCACGCAGCGGGTGGAATGGGATGGGATTTCCCATCTTCCAACCCCAACCAGTCTGGGATTCAGCCTCAGTTGCTCTGTGATTTTACTTTTATTCCTCAGAAATCTTTAAAGACATTCAACATACGAGAGATGCAAATCACAGGTCTCTAATAACAAACTTTCCAAACATTGCTCATCGGTTCAGCCTGGTTTAACACAGGAGAAAAGCAGTGGAACTATAAATAAGGTGTCAGAGTTAATAATGCCTCGCAATTATGCATTGCATCCACATATGTGTATATAAAATATATTATATTACGCATAATGATCTCCCACTGGCCAGCAAACATCAAGAGGCAAGAACAATAAGAACAACTTCCAAGCAGGATTTAAAATCCTCAGTTTCCCAACAAGTTGGAACAAGGAAAAACATGCCACGACCTTACAAACAAAGGCTTGGGCTTCTCTGAGTACCCAGGGACTTACAAAAATATGCCAAAAATACTGGAAAATGAGGCAATAAATTCTGTCAAGTGAATCTTTATTAAATCCTGATTGCTACCCTTGGAAGCAAAATTAAGTCATTTCCAATTATTACCTCTGAAACTATGAAAANGAAGAGCTGAACAAAGAGCACAGAATAAGTGTCATTTAATCACTGGGGAGCTGCCTTTTCTCCCTAATCCATTGTCAGGAGGAAATGCTGCATTATGGAAAGCTGATTAGGGACAATATGGACTCCAACTGGAACACGGGACACATCCAGAAGCTTTGCTCCAGGGTACCAAGGGTTCAGGAAATATTATTAACCTCAAGTATTGTCACTCAGCAAATGGATTTTAGCCCAGAGACTGAAAGTATTCAACCTGTGGGCATCCAAAAGTGGATCCTCATCCCGGGAAGTGCCCAAGGCCAGGTTGGACGGGGCACGGAGCAGCCTGGGACAGTGGAAGGTGTCCACGCAGCGGGTGGAATGGGATGGGATTTCCCATCTTCCAACCCCAACCAGTCTGGGATTCAGCCTCAGTTGCTCTGTGATTTTACTTTTATTCCTCAGAAATCTTTAAAGACATTCAACATACGAGAGATGCAAATCACAGGTCTCTAATAACAAACTTTCCAAACATTGCTCATCGGTTCAGCCTGGTTTAACACAGGAGAAAAGCAGTGGAACTATAAATAAGGTGTCAGAGTTAATAATGCCTCGCAATTATGCATTGCATCCACATATGTGTATATAAAATATATTATATTACGCATAATGATCTCCCACTGGCCAGCAAACATCAAGAGGCAAGAACAATAAGAACAACTTCCAAGCAGGATTTAAAATCCTCAGTTTCCCAACAAGTTGGAACAAGGAAAAACATGCCACGACCTTACAAACAAAGGCTTGGGCTTCTCTGAGTACCCAGGGACTTACAAAAATATGCCAAAAATACTGGAAAATGAGGCAATAAATTCTGTCAAGTGAATCTTTATTAAATCCTGATTGCTACCCTTGGAAGCAAAATTAAGTCATTTCCAATTATTACCTCTGAAACTATGAAAATATGGTGCTTAGATGGAATTAGCGTGGAAAAGAGAAGCCAAGTATTTTTTCCAGTTGGAAAAACAGAAGCATGGCACAGGTGTTCCTGCAATAGTAACACCTGAGGCTGTGATGTTTTCGGGTCACAGGAGGTGACAGAGGTCAGATCAGGGCAGTGCCTCGATGGGAGACCTCCAGGAGAACTCGAAATGCCCCAGGGAATCCTGATGGAGATTCCCTGAAGGTGACACAGCACTGGGAGCAGCCGGGGAGGTTCAGGACTCCAGAAGACCATGGAAAAAGCAAATCAGCAGTGGAGCGAGGGACTTGTGTGGTTCTGCAGGGGCTGCTTCCCCGGGGGACAGGTCTGAACCACTTGTGGTTATTCCAAAAGCAAGGAGGGAGTTAGGAACTCGGGGAAATGGAGTGTTTCATTCACAAAACAACCCCAATGCAAAAAACAGCGAAGCAGAACAAACAAAAAACCACAAAACCTGAGAAAACCTCGGGAAAAACCCTCTGAGGAAGCAGCAGAAAGGAGGAAAACCTTGTCAGGATCCGGACACAAAACGAGTCACTGCAAGGTGAACCAGGAGGGGGGTGCTCCCTGGCAGGAACTGCTCCTGCCCATATTCTGATCCCCCAAAATGACGAGGAATTAATTCCCTTGTACCTCACCCCTCTAGACTGAACTCTAGGCACAGCTTGGATCAAAGGCTGTTATCTGCAGCAAAGGAAGCTTCCGTGATGGTTTCCATCTCCACTCTTCAATCAAAATGAGGAAAAGCTTTCTCAAGGCAGAAATAAAATCAAATGCTCCTACAGAACTGTGCCCTTCAAGTTCTGCTTTTGGTGGGTTTCTCACCACCCCACCCCTTACATTTTTCTATCTCATATCCCAGTTTCTGTGGTTTAGCCATGGGATGAGTCTCCCAAACCTATGGATTAGCAGAGGGATGAAAGGCACTGGGATACAGGAATTAAAGACCTGGTTTTTCCCTTTGAAGTGAGTGACTGAAGGCTGCCAGCTTGCAAAGAGGAAAAATACATTTCCCCTGTGTGCCAACACAGCTCCCGTGGATCCCTTCTCATGAGGAACTCTGCAGGCAGAGTTACTTACATATATATATTATATAGTTTTATACAGATAGATAAAAATTTAAAAATATTTTATTTCTATTTTATT
>VZTI01001288.1:2759045-2798031 GCA_013397865.1 Struthidea cinerea | reverse complement strand
AAAATATTTTATTTCTATTTTATTTTATATTTATATTTTATTTAATATTTGTTTTATTTATCTTCTAATTTTTATATATTTCGTTTTTATATATGTAATTTATAGTGTGTATATATATATATACACACATACACACTATGTGGTCCTTGTATAAATGGACATCCAGCCCACACCTGCCCTGTATGACACCCCCACATTGCAGCTCTTCCCTGAACGCCCCAAAAGAAGACAATGTTATTATTATTTCCACGAATAAACAGATTTTTCAGGGATTTAAATAAACAAAAAGTTTCAACAGAGTTAAAGGAAGTTACCCTGAAACAAGACACAAAATCCATGAGAATTTGCGAGGCTTTAGTAAGACTTTCCACATTTCCCAACCAACAGCTCAAGCTTTTTTATTTCTCAATAAGACATTTTTAGCAGACGAGTTTTGAAGGAGAAGCACAGGAATGGTGTCTCCATGAAAGCCCTGCAGCACAGCAGGGACACAGGCCGCTCTGGAAGTGAAAAGACAGGAGATCTTTTCCCTGATTTTGCCCTGTGTGCAGACACATTTCCACTGGATATTCTCCATTATGCCAGAACCTGCCCCTGCACGCAACTTTGGCACAGGATCCCAGTCTGGGAATTCCTCTGGGAACCTTACAGGAGAGCAAGAGAACAGCCTGGAAATCACTTGATAAATTGCGTGTTACTGATCAAAACCCACTGATCAAAACCCACGGAAATTCAATGCCAGTCTCATGCTGACCCAGCAGACTTTGGGTCAAGCTCAGCTTGTAAACCCACACTTAATTCCAGTGTTGCACTTTGGAGTGCCTACATTTTCAATGGAAAAATACCCAATTTCTGATTTTGCTGGAATCTCTGTTTGGCTCAGGCTGGGAGAACTGGGATTGCTCAGCCTGGAGAAGGGAAGGCTCCAGGGAGAGCTCAGAGCCCCTTGCAGGGCCTAAAGGGGCTCCAGGAGAGCTGGAGAGGGACTGGGGACAAGGGATGGAGGGACAGGACACAGGGAATGGCTTCTACTGCCAGAGGGCAGGGATGGATGGGATACAGGGAAGGAATTCCTGGCTGTGAGGGTGGGGAGGCCCTGGAATAGAATTCCCAGAGGAGCTGTGGCTGCCCCTGGATCCCTGGCAGTGCCCAAGGCCAGGCTGGACATTGGGGCTGGGAGAAGCCTGGACAGCGGGAGGTGTCCCTGCCCATGGCAGGGGCGGCACTGGATGAACTTTACAGTCCCTCCCAACCCAAACCATTCCAGAATTCTGTGCCTCCAGTCACATTATGGATTTCAAATTTAAAAATGATCAAAGCTGAGACCAGATCCAGCAAGGAGAACACATACTTATTTCCAAATGGAAAAAGCATGGAGCAACCCTAGAATACCACTGCCATGAGAAGAGAAATCTGGAAATTTGCTCGAGCACTGGATTATCAGCAGGTCCCAGAGCTCCACTTTAAGCCCATTTTTGCTGTGCCTGGGCTGGAGTTTAAAGGCAGGCCTGCCTTGCACAGGGCCTGGCAGGTGCCTCTCATTTCTCCATGCCTGGTTACAGAGCACAGCTCTCCCTGGGCAGTCAGGTGCATCTTTACAGCACATTTCACTCAGTCCTCCAGCCACAAACGAAGCAATGAATGATTAACTTGATGAGAAATTAAAACCACCTTTCTCTTAAGCAGGACGGTGCTTTCTGGGGCTATTTCTTTTTTTCATTATTTCCACAAAAGATGGAAGTTAAACATAACACAAACCCCGCCATTGCCTCAGCACTACGCTGAAAATCATGAAAATTGCCAAAATATTCTGTGTGTTGTACAGAAATAGAGGAGCCAGGTGCTGATTACTGGAGGCAATAAAGATTCACTAATTAACACCTACAGCAAACGTGGCCCTATCAAAGCAAACACCGCCAAAGACAAGAATTACAAGAACAAAGTGAATTTAAATCAATTACCACTGTTCACATACAAAGTACCCAGTGACTGGGTCACATTCCTAGAAATCATGCTGCTCATCCCATGGGAAAAATGATTCCCTCCAGCTACGAGCCCAGCAGTCACACACTGAATTATCACAATTATTACGTTGCTCATTTATTATAATTTTCAATAAAAGCAATCAGATTTTTAGCCTCTAGTTTGCAAATGAATCCTGACAATTGATTAAATCCTTACAATTGAATCCTTACAGTTTTCTACTTAAAAATTCCTGGGATCAATTTAGGATTTGAATCTTTGCATTTACGTCGCTGTCACAGAAGCAGCAAATAAAGACTTTGACAAAATAAAAGTTTGCCAACAGTTTCATGCACAGACTGAATAAAATGGGAATCATCTCTCAAACCCAGCAACCTCTCACAGTGAGCACATGGGAGCTAAAAAAGGACAAACAAACCCAAAAATCTTTCCCACATTTAGGCAGGAGAGAAAAATCTGCCTCCCACCCCTCCCAAGTGCACAGTCCAGAGGCCAACGTGAGCTGGTTAAAGCAAAATGAGCGATAAATAATAAAAATAAACCCAGGGAATGGCTGGAGATGTTCAGCCCAGTGTTGAGTGGAGCAGGTCTGTAAATCCATTATAGCACAACCCCCAAAAAACTCTGTATTTAACTAAAATATGGCCAAAAGTATCCCCTGGAAGTAAACCCAGCCCAGGCTGGACTTCAGAGGCTCACCTGCTGTCCAGACCTTTTCCATTAGGAAGCAACTGAAATCCAGGATAACCCTACTGGAAGTTGAATCAGTTTATATTTTCTGGGTTTTTCTGAGCACTCAAGAATCCCCTCTGCATTTGCACCTTTGAGGAAGGAACTACTGAAAACTAAATACCAAATAGAGCTGTTTCAAAGCTTAAAAATGAGAACAAGCTGCTGCTCAGAAAGCAAATAATTTAGAATAGATTCAAACAATAAGGATTAACCAGTTTTGGTTTACTTCTTTTTTATAAAAAGACTGTTTGATTATTTTGGGCTGTGTTTTGGAAACCATTTCTACCTTGTTTTTCTTGGGAAAACAATTTCATGCTACAAAAAAGGCATCGAGCGATGAAAAGCATTTGTTTCGTTCTAGTTCTTAAGTAAAACCAGCAATGTTGAACAGGTCAGATATAATAAATACAGCTATTTCAAGGCAAAGAAAAATGTTTTCCTGGCCTAACTTTGAGTGAGAAGAGAAAATTTTTCCCAGCTTGCAACTCCACTTTATTAAAAGTGCTCAATTTTATCTAATTGGATATATATGGATATGTTATATTGGGCTGCTTTGTTGCATTTTTCAAATTAATCTTCCACCACTGAAGCAACATTTTCAAGTGAGAGGATGTTCTGGACACTTTGAAAAGTTCTGCTCCGTGGCAGCCACAGCCACCTAGCCCGTATTTTTGAATTTTGGATACTTGGATTACCCCGGCAGGAAGGCAATAGGCCTTGAATGGAGCTTTTTGTTCAGCCCTCTAATCGCTTCCAGCACTTGCCCCAGCCCACAAGATCCACACCAAATTTAGTCAGACATCCAGGCCAGACATGAAGGATTTCCCTGCAGATCCACTCAACTCCACCCGTTTAACAATTGCAGCTTCTTGAAGGCAAGCCCAACACAGTGAGGCAGCTTAAAAACTTAATAATTCTGGCTACAAACCTCTCCAAGTCCTGGGAATTTGCTATTTTAATTAAAAAAAAATAAGAATCATCCATCCTTAGCTGTTTCCAACCCTCTATCCTGGGAATGAGGGCTGCTGGAGATCGACACAGAAACACAACTATTTTTAAGCCCAGTTTGCCACGTAATAATCCTGGAGCTCAAAAGCTCTGTGTCTCCCCATGAAGACACCACAACATTTCAGTCGGCTCGAAGCAACCCCACTCCTCCCCGTTTGTCTCAGATTTGTTACCAAGAGTTTAAACTTAACAGAAGGAGCCGGTAGGCAATTTGTACTCTTGCATTAAACTATTGTGGTTTAAACCCACTCCGTTTGATTTTGTCACACTGATCCTCTCCCACACACAAAGGGAATTATTTCTATTCCCCAAAACGATTTCCCAGTCGGGAACGGGCAGAGAGGGTGGTGGAAGATCTCCCAGTGAGAGCCTGGCCTTGCCTCCCGCTGAAGGCGCAGGATGGGCGCTCCGGGCGGGCTTCTCCTGTGAGGTTTCTCCTTCCCCACTCTCTGGAGGGCTGGAGATTTTGGAAGAAGCTCTCTCTGGGATGGGCAGTGCCTCGTGGGAGGATCTGGAGAGGCACAAGCTCTGGGTGAAACCACAGGGCTGCCTTGGGGAGCGCGGGGCCTGCCGGGAGCCCATGAGAACCGCGCCGGATTCCAGCCCCGAATTCCAGCCCCACGCTCCTCATTTGGAAGCAATTGCCCCGTGCAATCCATCAGGAGGGGCCACAGAAGATAGCTCTGTGAAGTGGAAAAAAACGAGTTCTTAATTTATATATGACAATTAAACCAAATTGGATTGATTTTATTTTTTTTTTTTTTTTTTTTTTTGGGAAGACTTTAAAATGAACTGTAAGTCAGAAGATCTGCCAAGGCTCCCTTCCCTAATTAAACACATAACTCGTATTAAAAACCTTTTTAACCCAGCTGCTGAGAGCCTGTGGAATTGTGGAGATGTATAGTTTGTGGGAAACATTGTGTTCCTTCTTGGAATCTTCAGCTTTCAGAAAAAACAGCATGTGAAAACTTTCCATAAATACAAACTGGGGTTTCTAATTAAACTACTGTCACTTCTATAGAATAAGCGAGAAGCCAAATGAAAGCTTAGACAAATATTTTTAAAGTTAAAGTAAGCAGCTTCAAATGAAATACACGACTTCTCAACTGCAGCCATACCTTTAGTAACTCAAGCAACAGGTTTTTTAAAATAAGTAATAAAATATCCCTGATTTAGACACGGCATTGCCACCAAGAGACTGCGAAACACCAAGGGTGTGGGTAATAAAAGAGGTAAAACTGAACTTCAGAAGGAAATTCCTTCTCTAGCTCAGAGTTCAGATCAAGATACAGACATTTCTTACAGAAAACTCCTTTTTGCTCTCCAATTTCGGAGTTTATTTATCAGTATTGATTATTAGAGAAAAGACACGATAAGAGTTTGATCTGGAACTCCCTCCATCCTACTGGAAGTGCACAACAGGAAATATTTTATACTTGCCCAAGGAACTGAAGTGTTCCCTCTGCAGCATTTCCTGGTTTATTGCTCTCGGATCGGCTCTGCAAGAACACAGCTCTGCAGGTATTACGTGCTCAAAGCTCTCCAGCTTAGAAAAACAGAACAACTGAGAAATATCAAAGGCCTAATCCTGTGGAAACAGCTCTGTCTTTGAAAAATCCAAGTGTTTCCAGCCCTAAAGCAGCCAATTTAGGGTACATTCGTAAGGCCCCGCTGGGGTCAGGCTGACTCACACTTACATCACCTCATTCCCTGGATCCCCAGTCAGGCTCTGTCAAACATCTCCTTTGGAATCTGGCCCGAGCCATTCAATGCCTTGTGCAGAAAATCCTTCCTACCTGGTTGGGATCATTTTAAATTAATGGATCGGGCAGCCAGTGGCTCCTGCAGTCCCCCAATGAACGCATTTCCCCCTTTCACCCCAGCTCTGCTTCAATAGGTTCATTGTATCTCTGTAGGGTATCTTACACAGACTCCCAAAATTAATAACCTGGTTCCAGCTCCAGGAGTTCCGTGCCTGAACCTGGGAGGATCCTGTTTCCCAGGTGGGGTGTCCTGGCCATCCATCACCAGAGCCACGCTGAGCAGTGACACTCCGGGGGTTTCCTGGTTCCACATCCACCCAATCCACAGGGAAGAACGGGTCTTTAGCAGGGAATTGGCTTTGGCCTTCACTGATGTGGATCCGGGTGTCTGCCACTGTCCCAGAGGAGTTTTCACCTCTTTTCCATCCCAGCTGGAGGCTCGGAATGCCCCACTGTGCTGCGCTGCTCACACCTCTGGAAGGGACGGCACTAAGGGGAAATGGGCTCTTCATTCCCATTAACACCTCCTGGCTCGGTCCTGGAAACACCTTGGCACCTCTGTACTCACAAACCCGAGGTGGCCTCACCCTGACAGCAGCAGGAGGAGCTGGCTGTGAGGAGCTCCAGGGGACATCAGCCTCTGGAGACCTGACCTGCTCCCCTGATCACAGCTAAGGAATTAAAATGACATTATGGCTTTTCTGATTTCAGCAGGAAATCCCCCAAACTGCCTCCCAGCTCATCTCCCTGCACAAGAGCTGGGAAGGTCCTTCCCATCTTTCTACGCTGCAGTCATCACTACACGACCTGAAGCCTTTATCAGAGCAGATTCCCTACGGAGTTCTCAGTCTCAAAGGGATGTAGCAGAGGCTACTGGAAATCCCTGGTGCACGGGCTGCTGCTGTAACCATTCTGCAAACCTCAGTATTTGTTTTAAAGACATCTCCCGAGGTGAAAAATGGCTCTACTTCATTGTTAAAAGACAATGTCGCAGGCAGTTAATCTCCACCATTTATTTTCTATCATCCAAACCAAAATATTGATACATCTGGACAAACTCAGTGCAAGGAAAGAGCACATTCCCAAAGCATTCATGAACACAAGCAGCAGATCATAAATTGTAACTATCCAGAACTGACCACAATTAAGGAATCTGCCCAGGGAGGAGGTAGGCAGCCGCTCTGGCTGGGTTCATTCAGCACGTTGGTAGAAATTCAGAAGGTTAAATTAAAAGTATCATCAGCTTGTCAATTGGCCTCCCCTGAGTCCCAGAGTTAAGACAGTCTAAGCTACAATAAACCCCCCCCGGGGAAGGTCAAATATTTATTCAACTGTTGTGCCCAAGAGACTCCCACAAACTCAGGAAAAACCATTTAAATGTTTCACTCAGACTGAGCTCAGGATTGCACATTCACAGGAGGCTCCTGCTGGGATTCAGTGGCAAGGAAATTCAGGATGAGTCCATCCAGGAGCTCAGCTTGAGTTATTCCAACCACTCTGCTGTTCATGGTGAAAAGGTGAGTTGTGCCAATCCTTCCTGAAGGAAATCTGTGCTACAAGGCCCAGAACTGCCAGCTGTGCACTGGGAGTCACGTAAGATTATTAACTCTTGTTTTAAACCCAGAAATATTTGAAAGATAATGAAAAAAAAATCCCAACAACAAAACCCAGAAATATTAAAAAAAAAAGAAAAAGGTCCTCCACCACCTCCAAATTTTTCTCTCCTGTACCTTAAAGAAATTCAGGCAAGTTGATGACTGTGAGATTCCTGGCTCTGAAAGCAGGATCAGGGCAGGAAGCGATCACCCAGTGCAAGACAATGAACATCATCACTATTTCAAAACATCAGAGAGAAAGAAAAAGAAACTTCTAGACAGAAACCTCCAGCTGAGCTGAAATGTCTCCTGCATGGCAAAGACAAGCACACAAGTAACACAGCATTTGAGTTTATCCTCTCTACACCTCTAAATTACATTAATGGAAACCGTGACCTTGACATTTCCATTGCAGTGCTCTTTTAAAAGGGAACAGGAAAGCAGGAATTCATCTAGTTTATCTTTATTTTAAGGAAAACACTTCTTTGCCATCAGTAATAAGATCTCGCCGCTGTCTGACCTTAAAAGAAACCTAAACAATGATGTCTGCACCATTGTGCAAATTATAAAAAAATCCAGCAGCATTCCTTCCCATCATGTCTTATTTTACAATAAAGAGGTACTTTCCTCGCATCAAAAAACCCCTCAATATTTAACATTCCCTTTAGAATATCTACAGCAAGTCACTCAACCTGGACATAAAAGTTGGGCATTAACTGACTTTAGCCACCTTCCTTTCTCTGTAAATGAAAAGGAACAAGCTCTGAGTGAGGAAAACTCCATGCAGCTGAACTTTACAAATTCAGATTTTGTGTCTGCTGGCTCACACAAAGCTGTGTGTGTTACACAGACCTTATCTGTAATTAATATCAGCTCTGGATTTGGTTATTGACACAAACAGCCTCCAAGCAAACCACAGGTAATGGTTAATAATTAAATACAAGCATCTGGAACAACAAATTGGTAGAACAAAATCACATCATTATACATTGAAAACTCAGTTTGAATAATGTAAGGAAAAATGCTCTATCTGAAAGCATCAAACTGTTTTATGCTAAGGAAGAGAGGCACGTCCAAGGCATTCTGTGGATTTCATCATTCTTACCACTATTTTTTAATTGAAAAAAATTAGGAAAAGCACCACTAGTAACCCTACTACCAACTCCAGTACTGGTTGTAGCAATATTAGGGTAAAAGGTTCAAAACAATGTCATTCCTTTCACTGGAAGCAGCATTTTAAAATACTGCCTTTAAAAACTCTGAATTATTTTTTCCCATTGACACAACATCGGCGAAAGCCACAGTGCATGACACTGAATATCATTTAATTTAATATCATTTATCTACATCTTCACACAGACATGCAGGGAACTGCAGCATTTCTACCCCTTAGAACTTCCCAGTTCAATACTTTGGAAAAAGTACTGGGAGAACCCCTGAGGAGGCACACGGCTTGATTTTTACGGAAAGCCACTTGAATCCCACGTGCTTATGAGTTCTTTCCACAGCCCCGTGCTCCTGACAGAACAGATCAACTCAGCGAGCTCCTCGGGAATGAATCAAGTTATGAATCAAGTAACAAACGCTTGTCCCGGTAGCTTCGCAGATCTTATCATTGGAAAATAATGTTTGGAATGTGCCTCATCCCGGTGCCCACAGAGCAGCCCCTCCTGACTCCCTGCAAGCCTTAAAGCCCAGGCAGAGTTGCACAGGCAAACAGGGCTGTGAGCCGGGCACTCACTTGGATGAAATCACATTTATTCTCCGCAATTTCTGGAGCCGCTCGCAGCTTTCAGGCAGCAAATAAAGGAAAGGCAGATCCATAGGCTGCTGGAGTGAGACTAATGATGATCTATGCCTGACGCTGGAAGTGCTAAAACTGGGCTGGTTGGGAAATTGTGCCCGGTGCCTGCAGTCTGGGCACTGCCTCTGCAGCCAGGGGCCTCCAGTTGCTGGAGCTGCTGCTCACAGTAATTTCTTTTGTTGCCCAGATTTTGTTGTTTGGCCAAGTCCTTGCTCAGCTTCTGCTGTGGAGAGAAGAGGCCAAGGCTCAGCCACCACTCAGAGGTCATTTGGCTTCAATTTCTGTTTGCAACAAGCTTTAAAAGCGGCAATCTCACCAGGCAAGCCCTTGGATTTATTGCTCTGACACCTGCACTGCAGTCAGGCAATGGCAGAAGAAAAGAACAGATCCCAGGGCCATGACATTTTGCACAACCTCCCTGACACAAGCACAGCAAAACAAAAAAAATCAGTGTTGATGTTCATGTTCTTTCTGGGTTATCCAGAATATCCACTGCTTTCTTCTGGAAAAAAACCAGCAGAGGAAAAAGCTGTGGTGGGCAGGTGCTATGACACAAACTCTGCTGCACAATTCAGAGGATCACTTCAGTGACCAGGCAGAGAAATGAGTCTGCAGCTGACTGATTTCCCACTCCAAGCAGAGAGAAGCCACAGTTATCCCGCAGATATGGTCTCCAACAGCAGATCCAATGAAAAATGAGCAGGACAAACGTGGAGAAAAGATAAGAATCCTCACCTTTTTGCTACCTACCCGAATCAAATTATGTGTGTTTTTCTTAATCAAATTGCAGTTATTTAAAAATATACCATTTAATCTAAAAGCAGCTCACCCCAACACCCCAAAAACCCAGCACTGAGCAATTCATCCAGCAGAACTTGGGAGAGGAAGTGTGAGATCTCAGAGCTGCTGGATACCTGGATACTGTGTGCATTCAGTGGCATCCAGATCTCCCCTCTCATGGACTTGGAGCTGTGCAGTGTGTGGATACCAGTCCAGATTCCACATGTTTCAAACAGATTTAAAAGGTAAAATGCCATGTAAGCCAGCAAAAAGAAAACAGGTTCTTATTTGCTCATTTTAATACCAACTTGAAGGAATTGCACTTTTTATAAAAAGCAGCTGTGGGGAAAGAGAACAAACTGCAGATTTTCTCACAAAACCCCAAAGGCTCCCACCACGGAGGCCTTCAGTGAGGTATCTTATCATAAGGCAGGCTGAGTTGGAAGGGACCCATCAGGATCAGAGACCAACTCCTGCCCCTGCACTAAACACCCCAAGAATCCCACCCTGAGCAGAGAACACAACAAACAACAGCACTGAGGAATCACAATCACTAGAAACCGCAAGTCTGCATTAAAGCATTTCCCGAGCAGAACATGTTATAATTTAAAGAAAAGGAGAAAAGGGAGTAACCACAGAGGCCTGAGCCAACCCAGTCTGCAAAGGCCACTGGAATCTGTGCTCCAGCCCCCGAGGTAAATGGGTGACCTGGTCACTGGGACACCACTACAATGAGGAGTCAGTCACACAGTGTGAGACTCGAGGAGGCTGTTTGATTTTTGTTGTTGTTGTTCCTTTTCAGTCATAACCCACAGAGCATTCCAAAGCTGCCATCTCCAGTCCATTCCCTGGAAAACACGTTTGCTGTGCCCGCACTTCCCTCTTCCCCACTCCTCCCCTGGCACGTGAAGGGAGAGTGACCTAAACACCACGCCACGGCCATCGCTGATTAGCAGCAGCCAGGGGCAAAACTGCAGCTCGAACTGTTCTAATTACAAGACAAAAAGCCCACCAGCAACAGAACCACCACGCTAAAGCCACACTCTGCTCCCTCCCGGAGCAGCCCCAACAATGGTCCCATTGTTCCGCAGCCTCATCTCTGCCCAGGGCCACCCACATCTTCCCTGCTCCAGGGAGAAGTCAGAATCTTCCAGCTCAATAGACAGCCAGGGAGAGGAGAAAGCATCTTTACAAGGCTTGTTCATTTTTCTTGGATAAGAGGAGAGCTCAGCCTTTGCCTCCAAGCCAAGGCCCTGAAAGGAAGAGAATGAGTTTGAAGTTTTGAGGATGGACAAGCCTCCGACACTCAGAAATTCTGTATCACACAAGATTGATTTCCTCCGAGTACAAGAGGCCTCGGGTGAAAACGATCCCTCACAGCCCCGTGGCCGGGAGCCAGCAGGAGGCTGGAACACAAAGGAGGCATCGTGCTTGCCTCGAGATGTCAGGAGCTTTTGATAAATTCAAATTCATTCTGGTAAATGAAAAATTCCTGGGATCTTTCCTTCATGTTAACATGTGCAGTACTATTTCAAATTTATATAAATTACACAAAAAAAAGAGGGGGAAAAAAAAAAGTCAGTCCTTCTCTCTCTCTTTTTTTTAAGTTTAAAATGTTCTATTTCTTTTTACCAGGCCTGCTATAAGAAAGAAAAGCTAAATGCAACCAGCCCTAAAAATGCTGGAGAGGAAAACAATAGAAATAATGTGTCATGCCAGATAAAGTCCAAACAAGCTCTGTCCAAAATCCAGGTACACAGCACCAAATACCTGCTGTGAGCAGGGAAACAGAGCAGATCCTAGGACGTTTTAAGCCTTTTCAGGATTCACCTATAGACCAGAAGAGGCTGTGGAAATAAGATTTGCCAGATGTCCCAATATAAATCAGGATTTTTAATATTCCTCCTGACGTCCCATTAACCTCACCAAGATTTCCACACACGCCATGTGGCAAACTTGCCATAAAATTCAGACACACATGGGCAAAGCAGGACAAGGGAGAAGCCTGAATTCAGCTCCTTCAGTTTTCAGTGCCTGGAAGAGAGGAAGGAGAACAAGGAGACAAAGAAAACCAGGTTGGATGTAAAATAAAGACAGAAAGAGTGAATGCAGCCCAGATGGATGAGGTAGCACAGATCGTGCGTGTTGCTCCAGGAGAAAAGCTCAGGGCTCAGAGCTTGTCTAGAGGGGAAGGAAAAAAAGGATATTCTTTTATCATGCTCACTTCAAGATAAACTCTCTGTAGCCTAAAATAAGCCCTCCTGTTGAAGTGCACTCAAACACACCACAAATGAATGTTCTGACAGTCTCACGTGGAAGGGACACAGGCTTGTCCTGGATGTAAGGTCACTGCTATCCAGCAAATTAACTTTTCCTTACACTAAAAACAAGATCCCCCACCATCTAATCAGTAAGCACTTCGCCCTCAGAAGAAAGCTTTTTCTTTTCTCTTTTTGTTTTCTTTTTAAATGAGAATATTTACAACAGGTAATAGGGAAACTTAATCAGCCCTTAGAAAGTATTTAGGTATAAAGAGGTGCACAGAGTCATTGCTCTCTCCATTCCCCAGCAGAAATGGGATATTTCTGCAGAGCTGGAAGGGATAGAGTTTATCATGTCCACTGAACACCTGCCTCCACTTAACCCTTTGGGGACTTTCTGCTTCAGCTGCTTTTTTCAATGGGGTGAGTAGATCAACAGGGCTCTAAATTCTTCAGAAACTCTTTTCCCCCTGCCTCTTTTCAACAATATCTTACCAGACAGTCTTTCAACACAGGGTCTCCATCCTTATGGTTTTCCAAAAGACTCCAACTGAGGGATCACAGAAAGTCAGGACAAGGCAGTTTTGTTTCTGCCAAGTATTTGAGCTCAGATCCCCCCCGTTCATTGTGTCAATCACTTGTCTGGGCTGGGTCAAGAGTTACTCCCAGATCCAGATGCAATCCAGGTTTTTACAGTGACTGTCTCCTTGTCCTGCTCGTGAGCCTCCATGCTCTACACACTGCTCCATATCCAGGCACAGATGTGCAAAATTCTTGCCATATATAAAGTTATGCAAGTGTACTACCAATATTCAGACAATCCATCCTCATCTCTATGTGTATGTAAAATTAACAGCAGATTTCTTTGGGTACTTCTGCTTCTAAAAAAAAAAAAAAAAGTTCAAAAGCAAAGAGTTTACTGAGAAAAAAAAAATTGGGAAAACACCACAAAGGAAAATTAGCCTGGGGCTTCATTAATATGAAAGTCAAATATTTTGTCTTTTATTGGGAGGTGCATGTAAAATCCTTGAATGAAGTGAACAGCAGCAGCAAGAAGCTGACAGCAGAAATCAGGTCCTCTGCTTTTGCTGTTTGCACAGAGCGCCACGATACCAGAGGTGCTTTGAAGAGAGATAAAAATGACATTCACCCCAATCAAAACTTGGATGTTTCCCTTCTAAAGAAAACTCGACCTAAGATTAACTCAGCAGCATTATCTCAGCACACAAGTGTAAGTATGCCCTATTTATTTACACACTCTATTCTGAAACATATTGAATGTTCTTAGTTGCAAGCAGCAAAGCTCCTTTCCCCCAGCCTTGTTTAAATAAAACCGGTATTGTGACAGATTATTTTAATTTTTTAAGCCTAAATGCAGTATAGTTGGAATTGGAAGGATATTTGTCTTTTGGAGCCGAGCACTACAGAAATCTAGCATCAAAAGTACAATCGAAAACAGAATTTGGTGGGAAGTTCAGCTGCTTCACTACCCTGCTCTGAATAGAGCAGAAAACTTCTATTAATTCCCCGCTGTTCCAGCCAGGGCAGGTCAATTCCCTCACCACCAGCCCGGAGACTCTTCCAGCGGGCTCGGAATTAACCCTGTTCATGCTGCTCAGAAAGTCCCTGAGCAGCACTGCCAGGAAGCAATGCAGCCTTCCAAAACTAAATTCCAAACTCTGGGAATATAGACAGGCCAATTGTTCTAAAATCTGGGCTAACCTGCAGCTTCTCAGGCCCTGAAATCCGACCATTATCAGCACGTGCAGTTACAGGGACAAAGTGTGGGAAGCTGATTCAGAGAGGAACACAACCTGGATTTCCACCCTGTGCTGGCAGAGCGGGAGCAGCTGAAAACTACTTGGAAAAATTCATTGCAGAACAAGGCATGTGAAACACAAAGTGCTCAAAACGGGGACACAACCCAAAATACATGAAAAAACTGCTTCAAGCACGCCCCGTGGAAAGCTATTTTATAAATATCAACTCAAGTCTAACATAAGATTTTTTTGCCATGTCAGATTTAAAAGCTGAATCAGGTACCTGGCACTTTAACAACAGTATCGGGGCAGGTATCTGCTGAAAGTACTGACAAAAATACGGTGCTGTAAATTCAAGGTTTCCAACTAAAATCAGATTTACTAAGGAAAAAAAATGCAATAAAAAGTAAACCCAAACCATTTGTCAGCTAAACACACGGATGACAATTTCTTAACACGAGTTTGAACCCACCCTGGAAGGTAGCGGGGATGAGCTCCTTGTGCCTTGTAGAGTTTGGAGTGAGGGAAGAGCAGGAGGAGGAAGCTTTACCAGGAGGTAAAAACATTCCTTCATCCTCCTCCCCTGCATCCAGCACTCCACAGGCTGGCAAACCTCTGCTCACTGCTGAGTGACGGGGTGTCAGCCTGCACAAAGTCATTTCACCTGCCTAGGTGATCCATTTCCCAGCTGTGCGATGGGAATAGCACTTTTTGCCTGCCTAAGGAGGAACATAATGAGGAAAATGACATCAAGGATCATAAGGTTTTGGGGTACTTACAGTGGTAAGAAATGTGAGGACCAGAAAATAGGGAAAAAATGGTGTTTTAGCCAAAAATCAGTATGGAAATCACTCCACGGTGCTTTCAAAGTTCCATTCAGTAGCAATATATAATAAAATGGATGGATACTTAACCATCTTCATCCCTCCTTGTGGTGTCAGCAATCAAATACCTGCACAAAGAGAGACCTGCCCCTGATCAACACCTCCTTTCTGGGCTGAAACTCTGAACAACCCCTCACTTGGCTCATTTGAGTAAAATCATGGCATCCCAATGCTCGGAGATGCAGAGCTTTAGGCTTCCCAAGTGCCAGCCAGGGGGATGCACTCACGGAACCTCAGGGAAATTTGAAATGAGTCTGCTGTGCCCAGCTAAAATCCCTTCTCCCTCTCCTTTCTCCTCAGTGAAGATGACACTCCAAGCACATTTAATATCCAAATGTGTCTTTCCAATGGAAAAAAAAACACATTTAGAAATGCTTAACTGGCTGTGGGAAAGAATTCATGTTCAGGAGAGGATCCAAAAGGGTGACCACAAATGTGCCCTGTGGATTTGGGCAAGGCAGAAAGAAGGGTCCAGGCTGTCTCCCTTTCTGTGCAGCTGCCCCGTGCTGTGCAAGGACTGAAAAAGTGTCTTCCCACTTACCACAGAAATAAGTAGGAAAGTGGCAACGGTGCCAAAGCTCAAAAGATGACAAAGAAACCAACAAAACAGAAAAAAAAAAAAAAAATCCGTTGCTATTTTCCCAAACAATTCTAGGAACACAAATACGGTTTTATAGATTTAAGTAATTTTTTCTTAATGGGAAAAAAATACAAGAGAGCTGTAGTACCAAAAGTTATATAAGCTCCAACAAAAGCTGGTTATTAAGAGGAAAGCTTTAACTACCTAAGGACCTGATTTTTATGCCAAGAAGCCAAGTGGCAGGCGGCTGCCACGTGCCAGCAGAAGGAATTCATGGATCCATGAGGAACTTGCTCCATTGTTTAAGCAACTGATTTGCTGAGATATGGGCACTGGAAAAGCCAAAGGGCCTGAAAGTTCCCTCCAGCGTGGTGGCTGCATCCAGGCACAGGCATCCCACCAACTCTTACTCTATTAACTACAGATGGCAGGGAAACGAGGAAGGAAAAACACAATATGCCACAGCTCTTTCCCACAGAGACTGAGCAATATCAGGGGATCACACTGTGTTATTTAAATCTGGGAGACTAAAAATACAGCTCTTTATTGCTCTGGAATGTGAAGCCGAAGAGCAGTTACACAATCCGAGGTAACAAACCTAAGGATGTCCCGCAGTTCCTCCCCGTGCCCTGGGTTTGGTGTGCATTATGTTGCTGCAGACCTCTTCCCCTTAGTAAAGCAAACAAACAAACAGGCAAGCACATGCTACTAATTTTATTTACATTACACATTATCGACCAAATCTATATTTGGGGTTCTTCCCAGACCACCAAGGCTCTCGTTACAGGGACTTTGCGCTAAGCAGAGAAACAAAAAAACCCCAGAAAAATCTTGTCATTTCAGTATGAATGAAATAGGTGCAGGTTAAGAATATGTTTATGAAAATCCAGGAGGGAAAAAAGACACATTCCCATCTCAAAAGGGGAATGTCTATTATCCATATATTAAAAAATAGTAAGGCAGCAGACTCAGATCATTATACAGTGACAGCAAATTTGGTCCTATCGCTCATCCCCTCCTCCAGCTGAGGAAACCTGGAAATCTGCACCGACATTTAAATCTGACAGAGATCCCAGAAACAGGAGAGACATCTTGAGTCAGCAAAGGGCTGATCCAGGGCGAGTTCAAAGCCTCCCATTGACTTCCCGAGGGCTGGACCAACCTGTGCATCCATCCCAGTGCCAAGCAGGACTTGCTGCCAGGAATATAATCCCCCCCGCCTTCTGCCCTGTCCAATTTAAACATCTCCAGCACTGTGGCTTCAATAACCTCCCTTGCACGAATATTCACTCCCAGAGATTTTACTCGTAGGAAACTCTGGAATTCAGCTGAGGTTTCCTTGTCTGCATTGGCTCCCTTCTATTTACAGTCATGCCTTCTTCTAAATAACAGCCCTGTCCCTGCTGGTAGCACAAAGATGTGCACAAAACATCATCCTCTTCACTGCAACAAGTCTTCATTTTCCCAAAATAAAAACACAGAATCGATTTTGAACTTTTTCCTCCAAGGTTTCAGCCCAATTTGTTGAAAACGTTTCCAGCATTACCTTTCCCCAGCTGTATAGGATATTATAGCTGTGCTCCCAGGGCAGTGCAGTGACAGGCCCTGACCTTGCTGCTCCCGTGTTCCTTCATTTTCACATTCATTTCAGCCAAACAGCAGAAATCAGGTTTGGGGGATGTTTTTATGAACAAGTGTCTATTTATTGCTGCCTAAAACCCGTTTCCTTCCTTTGTGACAGAACCGTACAGAAGGGAAAACAGGCAGAGGTTGGATTCCAAGGCAGAAGTTGGAAGAGGTGACCCCAAGTCCCCTGGAGCAGCATTACAAGGATTCCACAATTTATAAAATTCAGGCATTCTGCATCCTGGAAAACAGCAGGGTTCTGGCACAACTGACTGACACCATTACACAGGACACAAACTTCCTTACTTAAAGTCTGATTAATAAATATTAAAAGGCTGAGTTTGATCTTTCCAGAACAGCAGCAGACTTCATAAACAGGGTGATGTCAGATGGAGATTACTGGGGTTTGCAATGGAAGGAAGAAAAGCTAAACACAGCCTCAGGCTCCCGAGATTACAGGTCAGTCCATTTGAATAAAAAATTGAGTATTAAAAAAGGGGTGGGCAGTACGTGTCTACATGTATTTTGGGGGGAAGGAGAAAGGGGAAAGTAATACTCGTCATTTGAGCAGGGCATGCCTTTTTTTCTTGGCAATCTCTGCCTTCTCTTTTCAACAGACACATCCTTTGGGGCCTGAATTGTGAGTTAGACACATGTCCAGAGAGAAACAGGCCTCTGTTTTCTGTAGAACAACAGACTACTTATTTTTCAGTACAGACAACCCCTCCTATCTGGTATTTAACTTACATGTAAACTAGTCCCAGCAGAGCTACCCCTCTTAATGGCTCACACAACCCTGGAAAACAGATTTTTTTTCTGCTCTTGGACTGGACTCATCACTGATGCATTAACTCAAAACGACAGTGAACCCAAGTCTATTCAGTTTTGTGGGCTGGTGTCGAGTGATGAGGCTTCTTGGCAGACTTGGAACTACTTGGGAAGGCAGAAGTGAATCAAAGACTATTACACAGATACAGCAGAAACATTAGAGAGATTCTGACAGACTCAATCCTTGCAGAATGTTTGATGTTCTGCTGTTCTCAAGTGACTCATGTGATTAATAAAGTAGATATATTTGTCATCTCCTTGGACAGAACTAGAAATGTACTTCGCTAGGAGCAAAAACAAATAGGCTTTGAGAGAAACACCACAGGTGAACGAATACCACACACAGCACCAGGGATGTGCACTGCAGAAACACCCTTTTTTATGGGAATTCCCAGGAGCAAGGACAGAAGAAGATTTCAGGATCATGTAGCACAGTTTGGGTCTGAATCATGTTTGTTGTCTGTGAGTGTTCATATCAAAAACCATTTTATACTCCAGCAGGGCTTACAGGAGAAACAATTCAGGTGTGACACTATTATTGCTTTAATAAACAAGTATATTTGTTAAGGTCTGAATGAACAGGTGAGGGAAATATTCACAAAGATGAAATGGAAGCTATAGTTTCTCTAGGATCCCTTTAGAGCCACCAAGATATCCAAGGTAAAATAGATGGATGGGGCAGAGTCCTCTGGCCATGCCCTTCCCAAACTGTGTCCTAACAGATGTACATCTAATTTCTTGTTAAATCACAGCCCTCACAGCTTCCTAAGACTGTGAAGGGCTTTATTCTCCTCACCCTGACAAGTTTTCTCTCTCATATCTAAATTAAGCTTATTCTGCTTTAAATTAAGTCAAAAGACTTTTGTCTCAGCAATCACTGCCATTGGGAATAAGCTGCTCTCTTCCTCCCTCTAACAGCTGATGTAGCAACAACTCACAAAATATCCTTTTTTTTCCTTTTTCCTCCTTTTTGGTGGTGCAACCACAGCTCATCCATCCTTATCAGTGACATTTTCTTCTCTCTATGATTCTTGCAGTTCTCCCTGGACGTTCTCCAGCCGGTCCATGCCTTCCCTAGATCCACTTCCCAAAGCCAGTTTTCCTGCTGCTGAGGTCTCTCCCATGCTGAGCAGAGGGACAGAGACTTCTTGTGCCCCGCTGGTTGTGCTGCTGCCTGCGCAGCCAAACACAACGTTTGCCTTCCCCTCGCACTGCAGCTCTGTTGGCTCAGCTCCCTTCCCCTTCCACGACCACTCCCAGATCCTTTCCAAAGAGCTGCAACCCAAGCAGCTCCTGTTCTGTCATTTACACAGGTGACTTCTCCTTCAGGAGTTTTATACGTTGCACTCATTCCACCTCATCATATTTCTCCTACTTCTCCAGTTTAGCAAGATCATTTCGAAACTTGCCTCCCATCCCTCCTACCCGGTGTCCTCCAGCACAACTGCTGCTCCCATTCCCAGTTTGCTCCCAGAAGAACCAAACAACCAGGCCCAAGGCTTTCCAGTTATTTCGAGGATCTGTTTTCCCTGCATGGAAATGACTCCAGTGCTGCCTTTACAAAGAGTTTCACTCAGCCCCCGTGTCTGTCCCTGCCATCACAAGTTGATACCAACTCCAGACACGTCACCGTGTCCCCCACAAGGCTTGATAAGCTGCTCTAGGGGGAAAGGAGGTTGGTGTGACAGGATTTGGCCCTGACAAAACCATTTTAGCTTGCTATTTATCTCCTTGTTATCTCCCAGCTGCTTGCAAATACTTTATCTGTTGTTAAGCAGATTGATGTCGAAATCCTCACGCTCATTTTTTGCTTCTTTCCCAATTTTTTAGGCTTCCCCCCATCAGCACAAAGAGTCTCTCACTCCTCACACTGACCTGGGCTGAGCAACTTCCTCAGAGGTTGAAGACAGGAGAAATCCTAAAACATCTAATTTATCCAAGTATTCCCTATGTGTTTTTTCTCATTCTAGACTGATACTGCAGTGCTGATGTCTTTGCATTCCTGGTGTCTGCTGGGTTTTCAGGGCAGGGTCAAAAGCAGTGCAAAAAAAGAGCATTAAGGATTTCAGCCTTTGGTTTCACTCTCCAGAACATTTCCTGTGCACTGAGTCACAAGTCAGCATTTTCTCCCTGCTTCCTCTTTTTCTGCTCCCCTCATTATCACTTGGAGCTTCAATCCCGTTCTGTGCCTCAGCTTTTCTGACTTTGTCACTGTGCTTATCCTAAACTTTTGTACTTATCTCTGGCAATTTCATTCACAGATTTAAAATACTTTCCTCTCCTATCCAGGGCCTCTCTCTCTCTTTTATTCACACCCAGCAGTCCCAAATCAAAAGTATAATAATGTTCTCCATAAGTAATTATAGAGTCCCTTAAATACTTTGTCCCTTCAGATTTGCTTCCCATAAGATCCTGCTTAGGAACTTTAGTCTAACAAATCACAGTATTTTTATAGCACTCCTATTTCCTAAGGAATTTGAACTCCATCATTCAAGATTGTTCATTAAAATACATCCCAAAGTCACAATAGCAAATTTATGAGCACTCTGTCATTTCATAATTGAGAAAAGAGCATTTCAACCCCACATTGAGCAATTTCAAGAAATGCCACAAAATGCATTTATTTTATGAGGTGAAGGTGACAAGTTTTGAAATAATTACCAACTCCAGAACCAAACTGATAATGATTTCTTTCTGTCAACATCCCACTCCCCTCCCCAAATGCACCAACCTGGGCAGCTGGGAATGGCAGGAGGCTTTTGCAAGATTGGGAAGGGCATGCATAGGAGGCACTGGTTGAGAAGTTTGGGCTCAGGAATAAGGATTAATGTATAGGAGATGATTGCATATGGCACACATAGGTAGGTCCCACACCACTTTAAAATAAAGGAATAAATAAAAATGCTTTGATCTTGACATTTTGGTAAAAGAGGCATCCCCAGCTTTTATTCCCAGACCTGCTAGGGATTCTCCTTTGGGATGTCAAACAAGATTTAACCTGTACTCCTCTACATGTATCTGAAAGGAAAAAAAATACATAACCCACAGCAAGCCACGGTGAAAAATTAAAAATTGTTTGTAAACAGATCTGAGCTTCCTTGATCAAAACTACTGTTAAAAAAATTGGTAACTTCTGGATACTATCAGCAGAGAAATAAAAATGGAGTGCACAGTATTTCTTTTCGATGGAACATTGAGAAGATTTGCTTTTTTCTGACGCCTGCCAAGCTGCAATAAGAACCATATTTTCTGCATGAAATTTAACACCCCGAAGAAACTGTAAAGGACCAGAGGGTCTCCTGTCCCTCTACACTTATTACTGCTGTAAGCTCCATGAGCATATGGAAAGAACATGCTCTGGGTTGCCTGGAGATGATGTAAATACAGATAAGTGCATTCATCTGTTTAAAAAAAAATGAATAAAAAGAAAAGAAGACCTCCAGATCTTATTAAATAAGTTATCAGAAAAATATGAAAGTACATCTTTGCAGTGCATCAGTCCAGGCACATCATTTTTTACGTGTTTTATATGCTTTGGGTTTATTTTATATGCTTTAGCTGCACTGTGTATTTCTCAGGACTCAAGGAAAAAAAGCAACCTAGTATTCTGACACAGAAAATTTATTTGGGTATTTCCCATTCTGAATCAACACATATCAATGGCCTAAGCTACATATTATCAACCCCAAGAACATCATTCAAGAAACAACACCAAAGGATGACAGGTGGTCAAAACCTGCTTTTTATCCTTCTTCTGCTTTCCATCATCCAGCTTTTCCTACTCCAGCCCCCCCTAAGCCAGGCAAAGTGAGTGCAAATATTAACTCCAATACAGAAATTGTGCACGTTTCTCCACGAGCAGCTCCTCTTCCGTCCCTGGATCCCTGAGACAAACCAGCTGCTCCAGCCCAGAGCAGGGGAAATCCAAACAGATTACGCTCAAGTACTGCTTGATGGGAGATTTAGGAGAGACCACAATAATCCTAAATCTGATCCCCTGCATGACACATGCCACAATTCCCTGTATCCAGTGGTTCTTGCACACATCCCACTGCGGCTGTGAGCACATTGTTCCCCAAGTCAGCCCTGATTTAAAGGCTCCCAAGTGACGAAGAGCCTCCCACATCATTTGACCATTTGTTTTCCACAAATAGCTCCTTTCAAAGTGAAAAACTCACAGAAGAAAATGAAGTTGGCTCCCCTTAATTCAAGCTGGAGATTTAAGAGTTTGTCCCTGCTGCAAACCGCACTGAAATGGAGAATTCCAGGAGCAAAGCTGGGAAGCAGAAATGGGGCACCAGAAGGTCCACATGGGGAAAGGGACTCGCCTGAAGCATCATCAAGTACAGAGAGCCTGTGCCAGGCACCCAAAATAAATGATGTGTCTTCACAGCAAACCAGTCTGATTCATTTCTGCTGAGTTAAGTCAGGGTATTTAAAACAAACTCTGAACAAAAATACCCTTTCTGTTTACAAGGCTTTGCTTTCCAAATTGTTGTCTCTAAAGATGGCATTTTCCAGACAGCTCAGGCCTCTGGATGCTGAGGAATCCTTTGGGAATGCACCTGGGTGGCTTCAGGACTTTCAGAGAACCAACCCTTGGCACCCATCCTTCCACAGGGACTGTGCCCATGGATCCCAAGGAAGATAACAGCACAGGGAATGGGTTTGTACCCAAAGAGCCAATTCCAGGATCAGACCTCAGCCTTCATTTCGAGGGGCTTCAGTGGAAAACTACACAGCAAGATTAAACCTGCAGCAAAACGAGGACTAGTCCAGCCTAAGAGCAGGTAAGGAAGGACAAAAGCTGTTCTCATCCCAGAGAACAACACCCTGTCACCCCCTTTTCCCTGATCTCCCTGCCTGCCTTTATGAAGTTTGATCAAAAATTACATTTTGTTATAGCCCAGTCTTAAAAGTTTGGATGAAACCAAAAGAAATCTCCACTGGGCTGCAGCCTGTTAATGATACCGTGCTCTCCTCTGGCTCCCTGCCAGAGAGTGAACAGTGCCAACATTTGCAGACTTCCAACAGGAAATTAAATAACTGCCCTGTTGGAAATATAAACCCATTTACAGTGGTCAGGCTTGCATTTTCCAAAACAACGATACAGTTTGTGCACGTAAAGCTCGAGGAAAATTTGTCAGAAGATTCAGCCAAGCGAGTATGAAACAAAGCCTTATGAAAAGCTGTTTTACACAGGTCTCCAAATCAGAGCTTTGTCAGGTGTATTTCCTGCCCTGAGGCTTCTGTAGGAACAATTCGAGGGGCCTTCAGTGAGTGCTGCGCACGCATCCCCCATGGCTGAAGATTAACAGAGGTCCTGCTTATTTCATCATTTTCTGTATTATTTCATTTACTTCTCCAGAAGTGTTTTGGGCAGTTTATAAAGTGTTGCTGCAGGTTTGAGAGAGCCTGGGCTTTATTTTTAACCTGTTTTGTGACTTTTGGTCAAATCTCTGTCCCACGCTACTCTTCCTCCTCACACACTTCATCACATAGAATCATGGAATCCTGGAATGGTTTGGGTTGGAAGGGACCTTAAAAAAGCTCATCTTGGTTCAACCCTGACACCTTCCACTGTCCCAGGCTGCTCCAAGCCTCGTCCAGCCTGGCCTTGGGCACTTCCAGGGATCCAGGGACAGCCACAGCTTCTCTGGGCAACCTGTGCCAGGGCCTCAGCACCCCGACCGGGAGGAATTTATTCCTAATATCCAACTCAAACCTCCTGTCTTTCCGTTTGAAGCCATTCCCCCTTGTCCTGTCACTAAATGTCCTTGTAAAAAGTTCCTCTCCATCTTTCTTGAATATACATTGAAGGGAGAAGCAAACTCCTGTCCCTATTTTAGTCACTGGAGTTTCACCACTGCCATCACCACCACCAAGAGCTACACTGGGGAAGTTCCAGAGAAAGCAGCCTCTTCCTTCCCAAGAGTTTTTACAGCCTGGACTGTTCCATAAACCTTGTCCAGGCCCCACAGGTACAACACACAATAAATATTATATTCTGGAAGTATTACTGATTAGCAAATTTGACTTTTATCTTCATTTTTCTTCATCACCCAACTACTGCAATGTTTTTCCTCTGCCACCTCCCCTTCATCTCCCTGCTGTTGCCATTAGAGTCGGGAATGACACGGACACACAATCCAGGAGAAGAGGCAGGCAGAATATTCAGTAACAGGAATCTTCAGCAGTAGAATTTCCACACTTCAGGAATTAGGAAACCATCTTGCATGTTTTTGCCAATACTAAGAGAGTGACAACTGTAGTGTTGTTCTTCAGTATTATTTCTTTTCAAAGCAACACCCTGCACGAGTGCAAACCAGCTACACCTCACCTATTCATTAACAAAGCCTTCCCTACATTCACTGTAAATAGTCTAAAGTTGCAGGTACAGAATGCCCCCCTCCCCCCAAGAGTGCTACCTTGTATTTTTGCACAGTGGGGCCTTTCATTCGAGGATCTGAACTTGTATTACACAGGTGGGTAAACATTATTATCCAGCTTCAGTTGGATTGTTGCAAGTCCATGGCAAACCTGCAGCAGAGTCATTCCCTGCAGGGTAGATTTCCCTGGAGCCAGCACTCAGCCCTCTGGAGTAAAGACAACTTGCAAAAGAAAGAGTTTGTGGGATCAACCCACTAAGCAAGTTCCTCCCACTAATCTAAGTCATATGAAAAGAATTGCTCAAAAAAACCCCATTTCCTTAAGAAACTCTTCTGAAGTGGATTGAAGATGCACAAAAAGATATTATCTACATTTGTATTTTCAAGCCTCACCTCAAGTTTTATGTGTAGCTCCATAAAACTGAGAACTGTACATGTATTTAGTGCCAGCAGACAGACACCTCCACATCACTGCTTTTATTGCTCCTTCCCTGCTCTTCCACCACCCAGATTGGGTTGAGGCCCTTGAAAAACGTGACCAGTGACACCACTCCCCTGGCATGCGATGAATGGTTTGCATCTTTCAGATTCCCATTCTGCAGAACTCATTGGACTTGGGAGCAGGAAAACAAGCGAGGAGAAAGCAGCACGTCGGCAAGTGGCAGGAAAAGCAGCAGCAGGGGTAGAGCCCTAAAAAGCCCCTGCGAGCTCTTGGATGCCCCAGGACACCACTAAGCACCAGTCAGGTCTCACTTTCAAGTCTCACTCCTGTAAATGAAAAACAACTCCAAGTCTCACTCACTCAGGCCCTGCTCCAGGAAGGCACTCAGGCGGGATCTAAGGCTAAACACAAAACTGGGTCCGTTTAAATCAGCTGCACTGTTTACAGTTCCGATCTATGGGTAAGTGCTCTGCTGGACTGGGGCCTTGAGCAGTGATTGTTATTTAACACTTTCTTTAAGTTACCCTACCAGTTCCTGGTGCCTCAGCAAACTTCATCTCTTTCCCATCCGCTGCATCCCCTGTTGTTCCTTGAACAAACACAGATGGCCCCAGTTTGAGCACTGAGATTCTGCCCCCACAGCCATCTAGGGACCAGCAGATATTAAATGAAAAGGGGAGTTGCTATTTTCAAAGTTCTCCTCAAGACAAGAATAATTCAGCACCATTCACTGGCAACAGAAGAAAAAAGGCAAAGGCAGGCAGTGGGGCAAAGGAGGCTGACAGGAAAGGGGAAATCAAACCAGCCCCGAGGAGGAGGCAACAGCTCCAGGTGTTTTCCCTCCCCACAGCCACTGCCTCGGGAAGAAGATCAGCGGGAGGAGTCCTCACTTCTTGCTGCGACTGATAAAACACCAGACCCTGCCACAGGATTTGCCTGCTGGGAACCACCAGAGACCTCTGCAGCAATGCCATTTTCCAGCTCTTCCAGCACCAGTTTGCCCAGAACAGCCTCCCACCAGTCTCTCCTCGCCAAGAGTCATTGTCACAGCCCCCAGCCTTGGTGACAGACCAGGGATCCCAAGGACATCACCACAGCAGATGGACAGAGAAGCACCAGCAGCTCTTTGGCCTCTTCCCCATCTCTGCCACCGCAAAGACACCAACAGACAGCAGTGAAATGATTTCAGTAATCAAAGGGAACAACTTCTTTTAAATCAAGCCGAAGAAACTGCTGAAACAGACCTCGGAAGAGTCAGCAGGGGATCCCTTTGAACAAACAAGACTCCCAAGGACCGTGAAGAAGAAAAACCACACTGGAGAGCAGAGATTAGAAAAGAGGAAAGAAACAGCATGAGCAGGAAGGAGTATCATGTGCTCTGCTAACTGCACCTCTTAATTAAAAGAACACAAGTGTGGCTCAGTGAAGCAACGTTACTGCACATCCCTGCTACACCACACATTTATAAAAGGGATATGGTTCCCGTTCTTCCAAACGCTGAAGGGTTTCCATTCATCTGGCTGCAGCATGTCACAGAGCTGCATTACAGCAAGATAATCTCTAGAAAGCCTGGGCTGTTATTCATATATTGAAACATAAGTAAGATATTATTGGTTTGGAAGCTGTCAAGACACTTTTCTGTGTGCTGCAACAGAAGTCAGAACGAGACATTATCCAGCCCCTACCCAAGGCTTCCATTGGACACTGGAAAAATCAAAGCCCAGAAATCCTTTGGGGTGTTGACATTATTTTCTAAACTAAATCATCACCAGCGCAGTTCCCATTCACATAAAACTAATTTTATTTGAGATATAAAGCTTCTAATATAAACAAAGTTTCTGAAAGAAAAACAGGTCAATCATTGCAGCTGCCATGGCAAATAATATTGCAGATTTTTCATTTGTTAATACCACTACAGGGTCTGGGCACGTGAACATCTGTAGTCCTGCTCCCCAGTACCTTCTCCCCTGAAAAAGTAAAGTGGTACAGATGGATTTTTTTTTTTTTTATAACCCCAGCTAGTAAAAACTGGAAAATAAGAAGGAAGCATTGAAAAGTGCATTGTCATTGGTGTGCCTGTATTGTATTAGCCCAGACATGTCTGTGCTTGGAAACAAATTGATTGCATCTCTTGGTAGATCAGCCCCTCTGTGGATAATGCACCAATCTCTCCCCAGATTAAAGAAGAAGCATCTGCTTGTAAACACAAACCAACTGAGGAGCTGGCACTGCTGCAGGGCTTCATGTCTTGTGTTTCTCTGCTGTTCTTCATGTGCATGTAAGGACTGAAGTACAGCACATCTCTAACACCCCATCAGGGGCTTCAGGTAAACTTCTAACTGCCCCATGGGTACCAAAAAATGCATTTAAACAGAAGTTTTAAAAAATAAAATGCATGCAAAGTATGTGATGGAGCACTTACCATGGAATCTTGAACAATTCATTACCAGCATCGGGTACAGGATGCATTTATTCGGAATTTACATGAGTGTAAGGAAGAACAGGTTTGGTCAAAATATCCTTCTGTGGCTTTAAAGATCCAATTAGGCAAAGCACATTCCCAAAATGAAAGGGATGCTAATAGAAAACATCGAAGCAGTTGTTGGCTGACACAAGAATCCACTGAAACCCAAACAACCCCCCAGGACCTTGAATTGCCAATAGAAATGATCCATCAGAGCAGCTCAAAGGCATAGTCCCAAGTGTGCTCTGTTCCTCCGAAGGAATGTGAGTGAAAAAGCAGCTGCACTGTGGAATGGTGCCTTCAAATCTCCCAGCACTTCGGAATAAGCCTTTTACCAAAGACACAGCAAATCCCAAAGTTCAGTGCACGCTCTTTCGCCTCCAAAGCTCAAACAACTTGGTCCCACAGAGGGCAAGCTTGTCACTAAAACACAAAAACCCCCAAAAAATAACAAAAAATCCACCCTGGCAAGCAGGCACTAACAGTGAATTTCCAAATATTTAATGCTTGTGCTCTCCAGAGGTGACCCTTGTGCATCTTCAGACATCCCAGTATCCAGAAATGAGATGGAAACCCCCGAAATATCTTGGATTAAAACTGGCTGAGGTCCGAAGGTGTTGGTGCAGGCCAGAAAAGGGCTGCCAGACCCTCCCCTGCCAGGTGCACCCCTTTTCCAGCACATTTTCACCTGGGCTTATGTCCAAAATAAACCACTCAAGTCCCAAATCCCATTCAAAGATGAATGAGCACAAAGTATCTAAAATGTTTCCTAGTTTGGCTCAAAGTAGGAACTTCTGCAGAACTCAAGAAAGGATCGAGCTCTGCACAACAGGAAAGAGACACTTGAAGCTGCCTCCCCTTTCACTTCATCTGAACAAATGTTTCATAGATTCAGGCAAAATGGAAAAATCCTGAAGATTATAAAATCCTTTCTCTACATACACAAAAATCACTCATTTCAGAACTCTATGCAGTGATGAGAAAAGTAATAAAAGCCAAAAAAGCCACGTAAGAGACCGAAACAGGAATTGCTTCCCAGTCAAAATTTAAACACACAGCATTAAACATTTCCTTTTTTATATTCCTGCAAAATGTGAAAAGTCCTTGCTCAGAGAACTATTGCTCTCCTTGAACCGCACATGAAATTATCAAATATAGGTTTCAAGAACAAATATTGTCTCAAGTTGCAACAGCTTTCACCAAGTACTGCAAATGTTTTCCTATTTCAAGTCCCACGTTCAGTCTGAGAAATATTCCTCACAGAAACAGTGTCTTTTCATTAGGATTTAACTGAATTCTGTATTATTTATTAGCAGGCAAATGGGATGCCTTTTGTTTTCCTAGTACACATTTCTTGGAGGAAAAATTGGGATACTATGGTTAAGGCTGGTAGACAGCATGAGAACATATATGGAACAAAAAGTACAACCATTTGCATTTGGCTGCTCATTTGAACCTCGTGAATATTTTTGGATAATATTCTGTTTGGAGAAACCCAATCCCCCCTGAGCAGCTTTTTTTCCTGTGTGCAAAGCCCTGGCTTTGTCCCGTCCTGGGCCAGCCACGGAAGAACCGACCCCGTGTGCTCCCACAGCCAGCGCTGGAAGTGACACTCGTCTTTCATCCCTGCAAGCTGAGCCAGCCCCACAGCACACACAGATCAAAACCATCCCTTCTCCCGTGGCATTTGGTGCAGGAAGCAAAGGGAACACTAGATCCTGCTTGAAGACAAAATCCCAAGTATTCAAGTTTCACACGTTCTGCAGCGGGTATTTCCCAGCTCTGGGAAAAGGGCACTGGCACAACCCCAGGACAAAAACCCACAGGACAAAAACCATCTCGGTGGTACCAGCGTCCATTTGGACACCAAAGATGTCGGGAAGCACCCATGAGTTGTAGCAGTGTAATGGAGCAAAACAAAACATTTCTCCCATTTCTTTAAGCACCATGTGTACTTCGAGTCCAACAAACTCCACGAGAGGAGCTGCACTTCCCTGTGTTTCAGGATAAAATATTCCAGAACACTCTGCACTGGTTCACTGCTGGATGAAAAGTGTCTGGAAACAAAGCAGCAAAAGCATTTTCTAGGGAAAAAAAATGGATTTGATTCTAAAAATAAGGAAAATACATCAAAGTAAATTTTCAGCGTACTTTCTTTGTGTACTAGTAACAAGTACCATCATTAGCAGGACTGAGTTCATGCTTTGGGGTTCTTTTAAGGCAATAGTATCCCACACCAGGGGTGGGCACATCGTGACTTTCACGTGGAAAGCCTGTCTTCCTTTACACAGGAAATATTTCAGCTGGCTGAAAGCAACTGCCCACTAAAGTTAGTAAAAGATTCATTACATGCATCCTCTAAAGGATACTGGCAGAAAATCTGTCAGGCTCTGCTGCTCAGATTGACTGTCTTAATCAGCACTGCTGAATGACTGAGCCATAACCAGGATCTTTAGGATCTTGTAGGATCTTTAAGACAGCAAAGCAAGTGGAGATCAAAAACTATTTCCCTGCTGCACCTCAGTCATCTTCAGTGTAATCCCCAACACCTCTGTTGGGGGTGTCAATAATTCCCAGTAAGAGCACAGCAACAAACAGCAGGGTAATAGCAAGCCTTGATACCCGATGAAATGAAAGCTAAATTAGCACAATAATCCTTCAAGAACATAAGTGCCTTCTCAAGGAGCCTGACACCAGCTTATACAGGCAAGGGCAGAAAAAAGCCTATAAAATTCACTTCAGTGGGATAAAGCAACAAAAGCTAAAGAAAGTTGAGCCTCCTATCACCACACATCCATCCCTTGCAACATTTCAAATGATTTTACAGTTCTTCTGACAGATCTGTACATAGACACCTCTCAGCAAATTACATGGAATATATACACACTTAATCCCTCCTTGCACTGCCGAGACAGAATTCTTCCCCTCAGGCCTTGTCAGTTATTACAATTAGTCCAGGTGAAGTTACCCTTGATAATCTCAGGAGATAATAACTGGCAGGAGGAATAGGATAACAGAACATCCGACAATTACAGGGTTTGGGTAGGGGATTTCTGTAGAGCTGACAACAAAATAAACAACACCTGATGTACAAACCTGTGCAGGAGCCTGAACTCTGATTTTCCCAAAGCAAAGGCAGTGCCAGCATTGCTGTCCCTGCTGTGACCCTGCTGGATGGGCTGTGATGCCTGAGGCCACAGCTTCACTCATTTACTGACAGACAACAACTCCAGTTAAGACTTTGGTGCTGCGTTCTGTCAAAACTTTCTGAGAAGGGGGATTGCTCTTGGAGCTACCTGTGGATTTTTAAAGTTGGATGTACCAGAGGTGCTCCACCATAAACACAACAGAGACCGAAAAACTTACCCAGTGTTTAAGAGCTCCAAGACCAGAGTCTTCAGAATGGCCTTGGATGAGAGGTCTGAACAGAACTGAGTCTTCCCTCTTGGATAAGAGAACTGAACATGCCCCACAAGTGACAACAGAACTACCTTAAATGTTCAGATTCCCAAAAATCCTTGTAAACGTGTCCTGTTTACAGGAGTCACTTCCACCATGAGATATTGTTACCCAACCAAAGGCCTCATGGCAAGGAAAAGCTGTCAGTTTGCAGGTGGTTTCTCCTTCTGTATTGAAGAAATTCCCTGAAAATTCACTTTACCTGCTATTAACACTGAGAGCACCTTTTTTTCCTTCCCCCAGTACCAACTCTCAATTTTTGAAGCTTTCAAGACAGACCAAAGAACTTCTTCAGAACCACTCAGACCTACAGAAATGTTGAAAGCAGAGCCACGAATGTCATCAGTGCCAAATGTGGCTCCCCAGTGAAACCAGTTCAGGAAGGAAGGAATGGGCCAGTTCACTTAATGCCCAACCTATTCTGTCTCAGCCTGAACAGCTCAACCAACAAAATACTGCTATTGACATTCCCTGGAGGTTTTCAGCCTCAAGTGTGAGGGGTTGGTCATACAGCTCCTCATATCAGGACTATACTTGCTGCTGGGAAAAGTAGGAGACAGATTTTAAGAGAAAATTGTTCAGGTTCTGCACATAAAGTACTCTCAAGTTTGTGAACATTTTACTGCTGCTCAGGGTTCACTACACACAGTCAGAAACACTCATTAGGATTTAAAAAGAGATCAATCACAAACGGAGAATGCAAGAACATAAAATACATCCTACAACAGGCTCTCAAAAGGAAAAGGGAAACCAGGTATCATCTCTCCCTATATAACACAGGAAAATCAGGACAGTATTTTCTGTTAATCCCTGATGAAATACAATTTTGCTAACGATGAAGGTTCCCCTATAGTGAGAGGATGCCTTTGCAGCTTCTTCCCTTGCCTGGGCCTCTTTGTGGAGAATTTCTGTAGCAGAGGGGACGGAAAGAAGCAAAAACACTTTAAGGGTTTTCACCAGGGTGTCCCAGGGCCTTCCTAAAGCTCTCTGCTGTACTAAGAATGCAGTTTATACACAGGTAAAATGCTACTGTTTTTAATATACTGAAAAATACATTTTTTTCAACACAGAGCAACAAACCCTGCACAGAAAAGATAATGACAACATGCAGCTTATGGGAATGTCCCAAAACTGAGGAGAAAAGGGGCCTGGAGCTCCAATGCTGCTCCACTGCTGCATCCACTAGAATGCATTCTGTTATCCCACAGCAGGTTTCAATTATTCATCCCTTAATCAACTTCAGATTGACTTATTTAAAAGGATGCAATTTTAACAATAAATCTCATGGACAGTGTTAATTAAAAGCTAAATCTTGCCCTGAGCTGGACGCCCAAGGTCTATGAGAATGTTCACAGCCCATTTATTTACTCCAGCATTGTGTCAGTTATTGAATTACAGTAAATTAAAAACACAGTGACAGAGCAATAGCTGAAATAAGTGAGGCTTGTTGCATCTCACTTACAAAGGTTGCCAGACTTGGGCTCTGTCAGGCTGCCAAGAAAAGTGAATGTAAAAGTCAGGGGCCCGCAGTTCTTAAACATCCTCTGGTGAGCATGAAGTGTTGCAGCCTCAGAGATGCCAGTAGGCAGAAGCAAAAGTCCACCACGAGCTATTCCCTGGCCTCCTGAAAGCATTTAATGATATAAATCCATCTTCCTGACAATCAGCTGGGAATTAAATGACCTCTTGCCACTGTAGGTGAGACACACTGAAAGCAGAGCTCAACGTGGTGCTCTCTCCACTCAGCACCAGTTCTGGAGAAAAAGAGATGTCTCCATCATGCCACAGATTTTCATTAAATTCACAGAGAGATAATGTGTTTTATAAAGAAAAATCAAAACATATGGAATGAATAATTAACGTATACCAAAAAAAAAAAAAGTAAAATGAAAACGCACAGAATGCTTGTTACTTATACAGCACATCAAGTACTTCAGAGTAAACAAAACAATTATAAAGACACTTCCTTTCATTTGAAGCCAAGTTAATTTTGGAGAAGAGATGTTCACCCATGATAACTGACCCCTTACTGGAAAAACTGGGAGAGGCAAGAGCTGTTGTAAATACAGTGCAGACTGCACAGGGCTCAGATATACATTAACTCTGTAAAGGTGTCACAGGTGAGATATTCCCTGTACAACGAGGATGATCCCCCTTCCTGAGGAGAAAGGTTGACAGAGGTCTTGCAAAGAGGACCTCACTTGATCAAAACCTGACCTAATCTTAGTTCTAACACTGATTTTATTTTTTATCACCTGACCAAGCTTCTGTCTTCTCCTAGAGACCTCTGTGTGTTCACAATCACACTTAACTTTGAGGACAGAATGACTGAAACGGAATTCAGGGAGAGAACAAACCCCCTCTACAAGTTAAATGTTCCACAAGAGTGGATGCCAACATGGTAAGAGCTAAAGGCCCTACAGAATTTTGAAATGAAGGCCACCCAGACCCCAATCCCTCCTTCTCCAGCACGTGTTTCCGCTCTGCAGGAGTAGCCACGGTGTTCTGTACGGACCAGCCACACCGTGGACACCCTCAGGCAGCTCATTACATTTACACCCTCCATCCTTTAAAGCTCGGCTTAGCATCTTCAGGGGGGATTGGGCCACCAGAGCAGCTTTGCAGAGGAATGTTCACACTGTGACTGTGGAAGTGCACATCCTTCCAGAGGCAGTCTCAAGTTCCCAGGGTAGGAAAAGCATCCCCTGCTCTATTCCCAGTCTCTGGAGGGAATGTGTGAGGAGGTTATAAAGCTGCCGAGCGTTTTTCCCTCGCTTATCTCGGATCTCTCCATTTCCCATGGCCTGCTGCTGTGCTCCGGCTCACAGCTCCACCATTCCAGCTCCTTCCTGGATCTGCCTGGAGCAGATGTTCAGGGCTCTGCTGCAGACAGACAGAGCATCTGGGAACGGGACAAGGGGATGCACCAGGGACAGCCCTGGGAGGGAAGGAGCAGAAGGTCACAGGAAGCCCTCATGCCGTATCAGTTTCAGCACATGACCTGAGCAGCTTGAAAAAAAGCTTTTAATAAAATGCAGGCTTCCCCTGGAGCTTGTACGAACTTTTCTCAAGAACTCACCCAGTTATGAAACTTTCCCAGTGCATTTTGGGATGGCAAAGTCCTAACTTAAAGCTAGTCCCAAATATCCGTGAGTGAGTGAAAGCACAGCTCTGTACAGCCCAGAGCATCAGCAGGGCTTAGAGAGACCGTGGAACATCTGCACAAAGTTACCAGCACTTCTGCTCCAGCTCTTGGGGAGAGTGGCTTGCCTGTACACACAGGGAGTTGCCTTATTTATTATTTTTTTTAGCTTTCCCTGACACAAAGAGCAGACAGATTTTCTTTGCCTTCAGTGTTCCCAAAGCACAATAAATATGCCCAGGATTGCTGTCTCCAGTGTGACATCACAGAATCAGAGAAACCTGAGCTGGAAGTGACCCAAAAGGATCATCCAGTCCAACTGCTGGCCCTGCCCAGACACCCCAACAATCCCACCCTGTGCCCGAGAGCATCGACCAAACACTCCTGAAGTTCACGGCTCTCAGGGCCGTGTCCATTCCCTGGGGAGCCTGGGCAGCGCCTAAACACGCTCTGGGTGAAGAACCTTTTTCCTGATATCCGACCTAAACCTCCCCTGACTCAGCCTCAGCCATGTCCCAGAGCCCTGTCGCTGGTCACAAGAGCAAAGGGATCAGAAGATCTCAGCAGGGCCCAGGTGGGTTAAGCCAGGCCTAGACCAGCACCACCAAACTGGCACATTCCAGCCAGCTGGGACACCAACACCACGATACATGACATGTCCTGCAAGACCATTTTTGCTGTCCTTTACCCTCTCTGATCAACCAGACTCCATACAGCTCCCCAAAGGGGTTAGAACAGGAGATCAAGCACAAAAACTCCAAGGAACTCGGTGAAGCAACAAAGCAGCCTTGACCTGAGCTTTCTTCTGCTCCTGCCTTGTGTGTGAACTCCACGCAATGACTTGTTGAGAAACACCAGGGAAAGTCCAGCTCTGTACACGGCACTGCTGGTACACAGCCCTGGCCCCACAGCCCATTTACCCCTGTCAGCCCCTCCTCCATGGCAGTGCCGTGGCTTTCTGCTCCTGTTGGTGACCACTCCGCACTATTTTTTTCAGGAATCCTACCTACCAATCATCCTCCAAATCTGTGTCCATCCCGGCGACATGAACCATGGGATTCTGTCCACAAGGCACCAGGAAATTCCTTTCATATACTGCCCTGCAGATTGACTTGGAAACAGTGGCACTCCAGTGTCTCCACTTCAGGAGGAGATCCTGGAAAGCAATCTTCCTCACCCCGGGATGCTGGCATGGAAGCAGGCTGAGGAGCCTGGGTTATTGCTTTCCTCACTGAAGGGTTCCTTTCTCAAGCTACTTCTTCTCCCCAAGCTGCCTGACTTTGGCAGAGCACCATTTTCAATATCACACTGCATTCGATTCCAAATATAGGCAAGCTCTTTTATTTTACATTATATTCCCTGGGGGACTTCAAAGAACTTTACTATTAAATAATAGTAATATTTAGAGCTTTATTATTACATCACACACTAGTGATATAGATTTTAGCTGAAATGACTCAACTTTTCCACCTTGGCAAACTTCACTGTCCATCCTGTCATTTCAGCCCAATTAAATGAGATTAAACATGTCCAAGCCTCTCACATGCCACACTCCTGGCAAGGACAGCAGTGACTCCGCTTGTAAACAGCCAGAAAAAAAAAATTGTGACTTCCTCTGCAGCACCTGACCAAATGAAACTTTACACCAAATGTAGAATTTCAGGAATTTTAAAGCACTTCATCATAAAGGATGTAAAACCGCAACCACCACCCCCACAGAAGCATCCTTCAGCTAACACCAGTATTCTGTTGTTATTTACAAAGAATCGTAGACAACTGCTCTCATTTATTCATTTCACTGTTGTTCCGTTTATAAACGTGCAGATTCATTGACTTTCAATATCTCCTTGATTACAATGAAAAAGAAGCCAGGATGACAAAAGCCCTATGAAGTCACTTTATTATCCAACTGGGGCAGCCCCAAACAACCCAGAATTTCTTTTGAGCTCAGCTTTAGGGAGTTCGTTTCAAGACACAGCACGGGGTTTGCTAACTTTTAAAAGCAGAAACCTGGATCAAAGACAGCATCTTAACAGTAAAACAACTTGATTTGATACTCGTTTAAGCGTTTCGGCACGGAGGAGTCTGTCAGAACGCAGGCTGGGTTATCACCGTCACACCTCCACCTCCGCACGGCCGCGTGTGAGACTCTCCAGCTGTGCCAGGGCTGCCGCGATTCCTTCGGCTCCGGGAGCGATTTCCCCTGGGAAGCACCAGCACCCATCACCTGGATACCCACGGCAAGGTGAGAACATCCCACCGAGACAGCAGAAAAAACCTCAGTCAGGCAGATTCCTAAAAAACTGTTTGAGGTACAACATTTCACTCAACAACTGTGTGAACATGGAATTTGCAATTGAGGATGACTGAGGGTTTTTTTTCCAGGGCGTGGGGAAGGAAAGGTTTACACTTTTTCTTTTGTCTGAGTTAACTTTCTACATGTTTCTGGCTTGCAAGACAATCGCTGTGCGCAAAGCAGCTGCATTTAGTTAGAGACTTTTAAAAAGAGTTTTCAACTCTGAGGTGCTCTTTTGAGTCCCAGCAGACTGCTGGATTTCTACATCTGTTTCCAAAGAGCGGGATCCAGTGTCACACCTCAGGGAAACTCTTTTTTCCCCTCGCTTTGCCTACTTAAATCCATACACAAGCTTTAAAATACTCCCCTGCCCAACTCTCGTTTGCAACCCTTTAAATCCCTGCGAGGACATAATTAACACAGCAGTTTCAGCAGAAGTTAATTACGGAAACAAAGAAACGGTGTCCTGAAGATAATTTGCTGCTACTTCAAGCCACTTTTGTCAAGAAATACAAGGCTGCAACCTCAAACAGTGACATCTACCTTCATCCTCTTAGAGGCTTAAGGCAACAAAAGCATTTTGTTTGTTTTTAAACTCATTCCTGGATAGTGGCTGAAGCAGCAGCCTGTGACCCAGGGATGAAACAATTAACTCCAGGGACTAATCAAGAGCTGTGGAACTTTATCTCACAACTTTCAAGGAAATCAGCAGCACCCCTACAATCTAAAACACAATCTAGAGATCTGTGGGTTCGCTACATGCTTTTAAAATGTTTTTCTGTTATTCACGCTTCTGTCATTGTGACTCCTCACAAAGTTACATGATCTGGAAAAATAATAATCAAGCTGAACTGGGAATATCCAGAGCCACATACTGCAAAAAATGTCCAAGCTGGAGAGCTGCTGTTCCTTAAATTGACATTAACTTTGTGCTTTTATTTGGAACACTTGGGCCAACCCGTGAGCACCCTTGGGGAGAGCACAAGTTAAAGGCACTGAATGTACAAAGCCTTTGGGGTTGTTTTGCTCCCTACAAGGAAAGGTCATGGACAGAAAGGCAGCAGCAGGAGACAGGGGTCCACATTAAAGGGTAGGGACTGAAGATTCTGTATGGGTTGGGTTTCTGATGGAGCAAAACCTATTTACCCAACCATTAGAGCTACCTTAAAGAAATCTGTAAAACTTTTTAGAACCGGCTTTTTCTTTGTTTGGTTTTTTTAATTAGTGTTGGATGTTCAAGTTCCCTTATTCTTCCACAAAATTCAGTTTGGGGGGGAAACATAGTGTGTGGTTGAACATGTGATAGATGTCTATCTATATAAAATAAATAAATCACTTGATCTGCCCATGAATCCACACTGCAGGCATTTGCCAAAGATAGTATTTAAAATGCAGGAAATACTTCGCTGTGGAAAGTAATCCCAGATCACAGTCCAGGCTGGAAGGGAACTGGAAGGATCACCTGGTCCAGCCTTTTGAGGGAAAGGGAGCCTGGCTGAGATTATCCAGTCTCACCCTGGAAACCTCCAGCCATGGGGATTCCACCACATCCCTGGTGGGGATTATTGTTCTCACTATAAAGAAAACGCTTTCTTATGTTGAGCTGAAACCCCTCTCGGTGTAACTTGTACTACATGACCTGTACTGTAATGACTACATTAATATATTCACATAAAGGTGAATGCATACACTGATGGATACTTCCCAGCAGAACCCACAGGAAATAAGAAATGGTCAGTTTTAGACCCAATGTGGTCAGTTGCTTTATGTTAACAGGGTTTTATTTTTCCCTTCCAGGCTCTTGGAAACATGCAAAAAATTCGTATGGCCCTAAAGCTTTGAAATGATCTGAAAAACCAGGGGGTAAATGGCCTTTTTTCCCCTTTTAAAAATACAGCTATTTGTTAAGCACACACAGCATTCCCTGGAGACACTAGAAACCGACTTTTGAACATTTTCCCATTGAGATGTCATGAAGAATTCCGACCCCAAGCTAGAACTCATCCAGCCATTGAATCCGCACCACGAGACTCCTGTGAGCCGCACGGGGACATCGGGAAGTCATTCCAGCACATCCACTCCCTCACACACGGTCCCGGGAACGGCATCCTCAGGGACACGCTGGAACACCGGCAGAAATCCAGGCACAGGGACACGACAACAGAGTTATATCTGTTAGCTACAAGCAATTTTTTAAAGGCAATTATCCCACAGTATTTACAATTTGGGTTGAATTTTGGCTTTTTCATCAACTTTCTCTCTTTAGCACTCACTTTTTTCACTTCTTTAAATATTTAATACAGGCATTTGATCAACAGGACTTCTCTGAGGTGGCTTGCGATTGAAGTACCCACCACAAAACACTTCGCAGGAGCCGGAGCTCACGTATATATCCAACTCTCAGCGAAATTCTCATGCAGGCGTCCAAAAACACTGCTCACTTTTTACTGACTTGGCCTGAAGGAATCAGTCCTTGCCCAATTCCAGCTATCCCGATTCCAAGGTCCCTTTATGCCTGGGCTACGCTATGTTTTACACGTAAATCGCTCGCAAAAAGGCTGGAATCAGAACCCTGATGAAGCAGAAGGATGGCGGGATAAATATCACTCGCTAACAACAAAACGGAGACGCTTTCTTTTCGTTGAAAATAAATAAATAGATAAACAAACACTTTTTAGGAGTACAAGGCGGGTGAGATGGCAAAACATGCCCTCAGAGCCGGATCCAAGGGACAAGTCCTCAGTGCGACAACACACCTCGGGCACCATCAATCACGGACCGCAAAGCGGGACCGCCTGGGAATGGTTACGCTGGGAATGCTTACTGGCCCCAACACTTGGAAAGAGCTTTTTTACGAAGCAATTAAACACAGACCGAGTACAAACCCCCGAGTTCGTTAAAGGAAGGCGGCGCAGGGACAGCGCTGGAACCGCCGGGCTCCCCTCGGTGCCGGCCCCGCTCCTCTCATCCCACCCCGGGACCGCCGCGTCCCCCTTACCTTGCGTGGCGTCCCCGGGCTCGGCGCGGCTGCCGGCGCGCAGCAGCAGGAGCAGCGGGAGCAGCAGCGGGAGGCTCCCGTCCGCGCCGCCCGGCTGCTGCATTCCTGAGCCGGCGCTGCTCCCGCATCCACCGCGGGGCCGCCGCTCCTCCGTCCCGCGCTGTGCCGGCGGGCGGGGAAGGCGGCGCGGCG
>VZTI01001288.1:2663354-2758993 GCA_013397865.1 Struthidea cinerea | reverse complement strand
CCCCGCAGCAGCCGCCGCCGCCGCCATTTTGTCCCCGCGCGGGGCCGGCGGCGCCGCGGAGGAGCCGCCCCGGGGCGGCCCTGGCGGAGCTCTGAGGGCAGCGGTGCGGGGATATCCTTTCCCTTTCCCTTTCCCTTTCCCTTTCCCTTTCCCTTTCCCTGGGGCAGCCCTTCGTACGGTCCCTGCGGGATTGTCGCACTTGCGGGGGGAGCGCTTTCCACACAGTCGCCTCCGGGATTATCGAGTTCAACCTGTGAGCAGACACAGAATCACAGAAGCGAGTTGGAAGGGAGCACAGCGCGTTATTTGGTCCAGCTTCCCTTCTCCAACATCCCGGAGCGTGGGGTTATATCGCGAGGGTTCTGGAATATCTCCAGTGAGGGAGGTTGAACACGCTCCCTGGACAATCTGTTCCAGCGCATGGCCATCCTCACTGGAAGGGTTTCCATCCCTTCCCAGGGCTCTGCCCCTCATACAGTAACCGCAGTCTGTGGGATTATTGCACTTGGAGAGGAGCAACTTCCACAGAATCACAGAATTGTTGAGGTTGGAAAAGACCTCCAAGACCACCAAGTTCAACCTGTGATAGATCCCCGCCTTGTCAACCAGCCCAGACCCCAAATATGCTTTTCCCTCTCTCTGGTGATCAGAAACTGAGATTTTGGGCAGGAGGGTTGGAGTTCCCTCCTGCCGATGGTGGATAACATTTTTGCTGGAGTTGGAGGACACTGCCAAAGCTGGTTGAAGCTCCTAGGAGTGATAACTACTTTCCATCCAGGAGAATGATCACATTCCTGGAATGCTTAGGTTAGGTTTAGGATTTCAAAAGTCAGCAACTGTTTAATAAAAAGCTCCTAAGTAGAGTGGAAACAAGGACAAGATTAAAGGAGTTTCCTCCTCATTTCCTGCTAGATCGCATCCCTTAGGCTTTTCTTCTGCCATATGAGTCTTGTATTTCTTGTCAGACACTAATAGAGTTTCAAGAAGAGGAAGAAACCTAGATAAACACCTGGCAGCATGTTAGGGAAGGAGACTGAGGTTTGGAACCACCTTCTCCTCACACATACAAACATGCACATATTCCTCCTCTCACCAGCCAGGACAAGGACAAGAGATTATCCGCTTCCTCGGGAAAACTGACCAATAAAAAAACATGGATGAAATGGACAAGGCGAGCCAAGCTTGATGTGGTTTAGGATCTGGTGTGACACATGGAAGGGACTGTCAGCTGCTGGGACCTGGGTGCCGAGTTTCTGCCAGTTTAGGTCCTGGAAGCACCACCCCTAATGCGGGTGAGCAAGGCGGGCCCAGCTCCAGCCAAGATCATCAGTCAAGTTCGGGAGGCGAGGCAGGTGTGAGCTCAAGCTGAGAATCACCAACAGCTCCGGGGCCATCCCTCAGGAGCCATTCCAGCAGCAGGCACTGGGGCACAGCGCAGTGGTGGCCGGCAGGTCCGCAGGGATGAGACAGATCTGAGGTCAAGCAGAGAAGCTGGTCCACAGCAGGGTCCATGGCCAGACACAGGGATGCTGCAGGGACAGACTCTGAGCGGGGCCAGGGCTGAGCTTACAGAGAGCCCCAGGCAGGGTGGGCTGGGGTTGCAGTCACTAAGAGCGGTGAGCGCCCTCAGGGGCCTGACCCTTCCCCTGGAGACAGGGAATAGCGGGAATACCGGAGCTGTGCCAGCGGGACGGTCAGGCCGTGCAGCTGGGATTGCAGTGCTGCAGCACCAGCCCGGGCTTGCCTGTCCTGACCCTCCGAAGTGACATTTCAGGTTACTTCTGGCTGATATAACAGTGAGCTGCCCTCAAGATAACACCTCCTGTGTTTCCTTGTGCTCACCCAGGCAAGTGCATTCAATAAATGCTCTGATGAGAGCAAATGGGAGCGATGTTCCCCCAGATCAGCCAGCTGGGTCCAGTTCCCCACAGCTGCTGGAGTCTTGGATCCAGCAAAGGTGAGTGGGACCCTTCTCCAGGGTCTCCACTGAACCATTGCTCTTGGCAGCAATTGCTGCTACACCTCTTCAGCTGTAACACAAAAGCGTTTCCTTCATCTCTCTGTTGTGTAATGAAGTAAGATGTCCATGAGATCCAGATTCCTCTGAACTGGGCACAGGGATAACCCACAAAAGATACAAAAAAATTCTGTGGCAGATGCAGAAACTAAATGCAGAGTCTCCAAGTTCTCATTTAGCTTCAAAGTTTCAGCTCCATGCAGCGTGAGAGGATAAATCATTTATAATTAAAAAACAAACCACTTATTTTTAGCTGCAAATCTACCAAAGTGCATGCAATTAGCAGATATAAATCACTTCCTGGCTCGCAGACTGCTCAGCACTGCACATAAATGAAACTTAAAACATACGTTTGGGGAATACGTGGTACATCTGCTCTCAATCTGCAGCATTTGGAAATCAATACAAATATTCTCCCTGCTTTAACATGCTGCAGTCTGTCATCCCACAGTGGAAGGGCTAAAAATATATTAAACAAAGGAACTGGAGTGGACGCAGCCCTAAAGACCCAAGAATGGATAGCACGGAGTATCCACAGTGGTCTGATGGCAAAAAGAATTTGAGGCAGGGACAAGCTCTGGCTTGGGAGGACAAATTGGAGTTTCTCCTCTGTGGTCTCAGGATGCTTGGGAGATGAAGTGCACACATAAAGCTTCAGAAGGTGACTCTGGGGAGAAGAATCAACCATTTGATACATGTCCACATATTTTAAAACAACGACAGGCTTGTAGTCAATATCTTTGTGGAATTAGTTCCCGCAGGGAAAATGTATTATCCACAAAACTTTCTTTTTTCTTTTTTTTTTTTTTTAATGAAAAGATAGCAAAGAAGCTGTCTGGGAATGATTTGTAAGTACAATAAACCTCACAAGAGGATGATAAGCAGAGTATTGTATGAGAATCGTGTCAGCAAAATAAAAGAGAAACATTACACATTTGTAGTTACTGACAATGTGTGTTCTTAAGTATCATGTCACATTAGAAAAGAATCCTTGTTTTCCTTTCCAGCTTTCACTAATATTCCTATTAATCTATACCAGATTTTCTGGTTCCACCCTTTGAGGCCATATCAATCATCCTTTGCCCACTTGAAATTCAACTGGAATTACACGAGCATGTTCAGGCTTCCAGAGTCTAAGCTGGAAGTGAGGCTAGAACTTCCCTGGATTCTTAGAATCTGTGTATCCATGGAAAGACCCAGTGTAAATCTGATTTCACCGTGGATTTTTAAATCACAAGATGGAAAAGAGTTGCTGTTATATCAGAAGCGGAAGATTTAGACATAACTTACACTGAGTTCTTTAGGAAAGGAATTCTGTCTAACTCAGGTGAAAACGTTGTCCACTTGATGCCAGCTTTATTTTCTGGTGACGTTTCAGGAGCAACTGCAGCACAAGCAATGTGTTTATTTAAAAGGGACGGGAGATACGAGAATAAATAGTTTTATCCTGAAGGCAGCAGGTCAGGCCAGTGAGGAGGAGCTGATTTGTGCCAGTCTTTGCAACAGCTCTGTCTCCTCAGGTGGAATTCTTCCTTTGCTTCAAGAGGAAAGCAAAGGCTCAGCAGCCACAGGGAACGTGGCAGGGAGCACTGTGGGGCTCAGGGGACAGGGGTAGCCCTGGGGAATGGCACAGGGAGCACCAGGAGGTGCAGGTCAGCCTTGTTCAGATAATTTCCTTCAGTCTGTGGTCTGGGAGCACTTTGAAAATTGGCAGAAAACTACAGAAAAGATGAAAGGAAAAGCCTTGAAACAGACCACAATTCTTTCATGTGTGTATTACACTGGAATTTGATATATATGAATAAATATACATATATTTATATCTCAGGAGGACTCTGTTCTTCACATCCCTGAATGACATACCTCCCTAACACATAATGTCACCCTTCTGGCAGAAGGAGGGTGACAATGGGACACCGACACCAGCAACTACTTAATAACATATGCAAATATTGGCACGCTTCTTACACATTAATTTTGTTGTTGTTATGACTTCATCCTTTGAAGTGGCACCCCAGCCTTTCATTCCGCTCGGCATCCATCGTGCTGGGCGCTTTGGAAGCGTTCATTTAAGGAGCAGACGTGGTGCAGTCAGTGGGAGATGTGTGTCACAGTGACGCTTCCAAACACTCACCCAGGCTGGGCATTCACACTTCAGGTGCTTTGTAGTTATCTTTAGGGAGGAAACTGCAATTATTTTATGTCTTTCTCATTGGCTCCAGAAGGGAGCCTGGAAAAGAAGGGCACGGATTCACAGCTCAGTTTGGGCATGACCAAGTTGTCCTTTTGCAAAACATCTCAGGTAGTTTCAGGTGAAACTGCTCCGTAACTTCCAAGTTCCTCACACAGAGTTTGTTTGCTTCTTCCAAAAGGAATCAACCAACCCAATCCTCAAAAAATCTGATTCAGAGAGAAGGTTATTAAGGCAATAGTTTGGAAAACTGAACCAGTATGACACCCAGCTGTCATAATCCATCGCTTCCCACCGCTTGCAGGGAGCCCCAGCCCTTCCTGCCAGCAAGGCCCACAGCATCTTCAGGATGAACAAGGAGATTTCATCACCTTCCTAAACATTCTCATCTTTGTGGCCGGGCACATGAGGCAGTAAAATACTTCAATCATTAGAGGAAGGAGAACATCACAATTTTTGCAGGAGAAACAGAGATTCCGGGGCTGGTGGTTTGACAGGTTAATAAGAAGGCCCCTAGTCAGCCTTTACAATTTATTTACTTGCAAGTCTACACAGGGATTTGGCATCTTCAACAGGTTTTTATTCCAACAACATTTCAATTCACCTTTAAGACTTCCAATTAAGACAAACACTGGGGATCCACGGGTGGAATTTGCATGGAAGTTAGCAGGGGGTTGGCAAAGCCCTGAGAGCAGGGTTTAGGTATCAGGTTTATAGACTTGTATTGTCCTATCTACCATCTCGTATTTTCCACTCACTTTGCATGTAAAACTTTTATTGCTATCAGCATGAGTTTAGCACACCACTAACCCAGAGATGTGCCCCACCATGAGCTGAGGTGCCCCGTTCACTTAGAACAATTTGGCTGCACTAAATCTTCGTGGTGAATGTTTGGTTTAGTTCCCCCATAAACCTCGTCTGCTGGATTTATATATTTTGGCTCCTTTTATTTTGACTCTGGTGGCTGAGTTTGCAGTGGGTTTAAGTGACTGCAATCCCACTCCCAGCAGCAGCAGAGCTGCAGCACAGTGGGGATTTCTCCTTGTGTAAATACAGGGCCTCGTCTGGCAGGATGCTGAGGGCACCGAGTTGGTGGGGTTCCAGTGAGATCCCGGAGAGCTCAGCATCTCCAGGGAGAAATTCCAGCCCCTGCAGTGGCCAAACCCCCCAAGAGTGTCTGTGGTCCCTCTCTATGGCTCTTTGTCCCAGCCACAGCACACAATGCATCTGCTTATCTCCTTGTGAATCACAAACACCAAAATGTTTCTTTTCCTGCGTTACGAAAGCACACTTCTATCTGCAACAAAGAATTATGTCAATTATTAGGATGATGAAGACGTTTTGTCCCTCTAAAGCTCTGTGAAATTTGACTTTCTCTCACAGGGGTGTGGGGGTTTTAAATAAAGTAGTATTTCAATAATGGCTTCAGTGGGATTTTTTAATTCTTTTTCTCTATTTAGAGTTGATTTTTTTTTTAAAATCCATTTCAATTCCAGTGAAAATGTCTCTGATCTGATAAAGGAGATGAAGTCACTGCACAGGCTTACTATTTTATTTCCATAAGGTTTGAAAGTTTTGTTCCCTGCAGTGTTTTGGAGCCCAGGAGTATTCATCTGTTTTGTAAAAGGAAAGTTCTACGGAACAACATTTGGTCACTGTTGTCTGAATTTCATTATTCTGTTCTCCAGACTAGCAGAGGGGAAAAGTGCAAGTTAGCTGGGTCACAGTCTGAAATGTGAGAGCAGTCAACTTTTTCTGAAGTTTATGGGAATGAAAGGAAATTTAATACTGTTCAAAAGAAAGATTTAAAGTTGCATCATGTGAAAACAATTGGAGAAGTTTAATCCCGAGGTCTTGGGTTATTTGGTAACTTACATGACCATTTGTCAGCCTGCAAAAGATGAAGTTGGCTTTGCCTCTGTTAACAGTTGGCCTCTGTTTTGGAGTGGTTTTGCAGTGCCAAAGGAACAAACAGGAGTTGTAGTGGGTTTATAGACCACTACTCGTTCTATTCTTCTCCAGCCTTTCAGCTCCTGCCATCCTGCTCGGCTCCTCGGGCTCTCCCAGCGCTCTGGGAACACGTGCTGACAAGCCTTTCATGGGAGAGGGGCTGTGGGGCCTGACAGCTTCTCAGCCTTCTCAAAAGCTGAATACATATCCATAATTTAACCTTTACCTCTCAGCCTGCTCCAGGCCTCATACATTTCATTGTATGTGGGATAAAAGCCATGGGACCCTGGGATGTAACTGAATAGTTAATGTTTTGTAATGTTTCCAGTGTATCATTTATGCTAAAAGATGTTGATTGAAGCATTCTTTACATTCAGATCAGTTTCTGTGGAGCAAATTGAAGTGAAAATCTACAGAGCTTTGAATTCATAAAAATTAAATAACTTTTTTCCAGAGTGTTCCAGCACAAATTCCATCAAATAACTCTTAGCAAAGTCTCTTGCTGTTAAGAAAATTCTCAGGAAAGGAAATCTCCTTCTCCTGCCATGGATACATCCATGGATTTGGCATCAGCACCTTCTGTGTTTGGCCACCACTCTACAGAGATTTAAAATAATGGGAATCATTATTAAAGGGAAAAAAATGGTGTCAAAACAAAGACAACTTGGTTTTGAAGGACATTTTAAATATTGATTTGAGGGAGTTGAGTCCCACAGGAGTAACTTTTAAGAAGATCTTTGGGGTGTGCACGGGGTCGTGGCTGTGTAGGTGCCATGCAACTGGACAAAGCTGAGGTTTAATCCATTTAACTCAGCATGAAGCCTCTTTCCCTGTGTTTCTCAGTGCAATTAATTTATAAATTGCTTTTACCAGCTCTGAAAATAGGGGTTTATGTGGTTTCTTTTTCACCTGATCATTCAGTGACTCCTCAGCCATCCATGCTGGAGCTTGTGAAGTCTTGTGTTCCCACACAGAACTGCAGAAAAGAAATGAAATCCAGAGAAGAAAAATACTGCGTATGGAGAAGATGGTGATGTGGAAAACTGTGTAGGAGGCTACAAAGGAGGAAAAAAGCTGGAAACAAAGAAGGGGAAAAGGAGAGGAGAAGAAACTCGTGAATGTGAGATAAAAATCCAGTGTGCAAGCAGTGAGCTCCAAACCCATGTGCACAATTGTGAGGAACTAGTGCACAGTAACAGGAATCTGTTGCACTCCCCTGGACCTAAAAAACAATTCCTGTGAACCCCCAGCGGTATTTTGCTGTTTCCATCAGCCCAGATGTCATGGCAGAAGAGATCAGTAGGAGCTGAGGTGTTCTGTACCTTCTACACAACCACTTCACAGATGTACACGGGGACATTCAGTTACTTGGTGGCTTTTCAAGCCCTGTATCTCAAATTGAGAAAGCTCAGCTGCTTTTTTGAGACATCTACAGCAGTCACTTCAAAGCAGAATGTACAAGAGCTGCTTAAAAATTGCCTTTGATTCCCCCTGATGGAGAGCTCACCAGTGCAGTCAGGGAGCTGAAACCACAAATGTCTCATTTCACTTTTGCTGCTGTTTAATTCGAACTGATCTATCCCATCCTCTTCTTTTTTTCTTGAGAAAGCAGCAAAATAAAATGTCTTACATTGCTCACACTGCCATAAATGTTATCAACAGTGAATGCTTGAAATGCTGCCAGGAGCTGCCCTGTCCCACCTGCTGCTGGGAGTGAGACACTAATTAACAGCCCTGGACATTTTTGCTTGGCAATAAATTAAAAAATAAACAGCTTCAATTTACATTCAATTTCTCTACTTTCCATACAACCTAAATATTCAACTTTCACTGCAGCAACGATTTAATCAGGAGGACACTGAAAGCTAAAAACCAGTAAGTGTCGGGGAAGCTCTGGCCTCTTGAAACTGGAGGGAGCTCAGGTACTCCTGAAACAGGCACTGAACTGAGCCAAATGCATTTTAGCATTCCAATAAAGTCCCATTTCGCTGTTTAAATAACACCCACATACCAATTAACTTCTTCAGCCTAAGCTGCACAGAAGTGCTGCTTTCATTTTGCTTTGGAAAAGGCTGTGCTTCGCCCTGGAAATTCACTAGGCAGGACCATCATTTAAATTCATATATATGTATTTTTTCCTCTGTCATCCAAGTGGTCAAACTCTCAAACAGCTGGAACTTCTTGCGAAGGGACAAATACCTCTAAGCTGCTGCTGAGTCAAATTAAACCCCAGCATTGTTTAAAAATCACATTATTTCCTTTTGTAGGAGCTGAGCAGCTGATTAATGCCCTCACAAAGCATCTCCTTTGAGGCTGACTGTAATTACAGAGTACTGTAACACTTTCCTCTTTGGGCTGCACTGGCACAGGATGGATTTGTAGTGTCTGCCTCTGGTTTTTTACCCCGAGAGGCTCTTTGCAGACAGGTGACCCCAGAGGAGAAGGCAAAGCCCCCTGTGCTGCTGCCCTGCCCGGTGCTCAGCTTGGGTGCTGCCAGGAACAACCATCCCACTCATCCCTGCTGGATCTGATCATTCCTGAGGGTCTCCCAGCCCCAGCATGGGAGGTTAATGGCATTGTGAATGGACACACATGACTGGGAATTTCTTGCCAGAGAAAACACAAGCACTCAGCTTGTGAACTTCCTAAACTCCTCCACTTCCCCCCAGCTCCCCCCATCTCCCAGGAGCGGTGGATAAACACGAAGTCAGATGATTCAAAGCTTTGCACACTCACTCGCTCTGACATGGGGCTTGCTTGGCCTTTTATTCCTTCCCAAACTTACCTGTTTTTTCCCCTTCCTTTGTGCTCTGGATGTGAGGAGGGACTGGAAATAGCAGAGGAGGGACTGCGGGGATTCCCCAGCGTGGAGCTCTGCACCATGGCAGGAGCTGCAGCACGTCTGAGAGTCACCCTGGGGCACCCACACGGGCACCTCGAGGGAGCAGGGCATGGAAGGTCCTGCCAGGTGGTTTTCACAGAGGAGGGGAGGGAGCTGAATTGAGCTGAATCGATGCAAAGTCTTTCTAAGCCATGTCATGATATCAAATATAGCCATGAAGTGCGGCCAAACTCCTCCAGTGTTCAGCTCATCCCTGCTGGTTCCAGAAAGTTTGAAATTATGGCAAATTAAATGTGCCACAGGTAGGATTTTTCACCAGCCTTTGTCTTGCTGTAGTAGAAGGGACCTTAAATTTCATCCAGTTCCTGCCATGGGCATGGACACCTTCCACTGTCCCAGGCTGCTCCAAGCCCCATCCAGCCTGGCCTTGGACACTGCCAGGGATCCAGGGGCAGTCACAGCTGCTCTGGGCACCCTGTGCCAGGGCCTCCCCCCCCTCCCAGGGAACAATTCCTTCCCAATATCCCATCCAGCCCTGCCCTCTGGCAGTGGGAAGCCATTCCCTGTGTGCTGTCCCTCCATGCCTTGTCCCCAGTCCCTCTGCAGCTCTCCTGGAGCCCCTTTAGGCCCTGCAAGGGGCTCTGACCTCTCCCTGGAGCCTTCTCCTCTCCAGGTGAGCACCCCCAGCTCTCTCAGAGCAGAGGGGCTGCAGCCCTGGGAGCATCTGATCCCCATCATCATTCAGATCCATCCCAACAGCTGCGGCCTTGGCTCCTCTCACACACTGTCACACGAGGAGCCTGGATGCATTTCAGACCTGGACTGTTGCTCCTCGCTAGGATTCCTCATCCTAATTAAAACTTAATTTGTTCCTTGCAATCAAGCTGTACGTGTGGAGCTGAGTGTTCAGCCCAGAGGAGAGTGGGAGTTTACAGAGCTGAAGTGCAGGTGGGGTGCTGGGAGCAGCAGGGTCAGCACTGACCTGGAAAGCCATTTCCCAGAATGGATATATCCCTGTTATCCCTGTTGATTCTGGCTCATAATCACAACCTGTGGAAACGAAGGCAGTAAAACCAAATCCCTCTCTGTTTTGGAGCTTTTATCCCTTCCAGTCTCCATTTATTCCACCCCACTGCTCCCACCTCCACCCCAGCACCACATCCTGATCCTGTCCCATTCTTACCATGCTTCCCTGACCTGCTCCTTCACCTGCAGTCTTTGGCACCAGCCTGGCCCTGCTTTTTTCTGGTCACAGCTCAGCATTTCTGGGATCTTCCCAAAGCCTCCCACAGCTGGGGAATGTGAGGGAATACCAAGGGAAGGGATGAGACAAGCTCTTCTGATGGTGATGAAAAAGCACAGAGACACCAGAACGTGCTGACGGTCCCACATCCCTGCTCAGTGTCTGAAATCTGAGGGAACAAATGAGATTTAATTTGATTTAATAATTGTTTAGTTCATCTGCTGCCACTTTCTCCACCTGAGCCTGGGCACAGCTGTCAGTGCTGTGATGGGGACATGCCAAAGAATGCATTTTTCTCAGTGGTACCTGGAAATTTTGCCCAAACCTCTACGTGCTGAGGATCTGGGGATTAGGCTTTGGATTCATCACATGGAACTACTCCACTGATGACAGCACTGTGCAGTATTTTCCTGAACTGTTTAAGATAGCCCCAAACCTGTGATTTGTGCCAATATTTCTGCGTGGGAGCCCATCCTTAGGGACCAGCTGGGCAGCCTGTGCTCTCACCAAGGCTTCAGAGATGCAGGAATTGTGACTGAATCCCGGGATTATTGATGAAATCACAAGAGTGAGGTGTGGTGAAACCCTGCCTCAGCTGGAGATGACCAAGAGACTCTTTACCAATGCTGCCATCTAGAGAGAGACAGTCCGTCTCCAGGGTGGAAAATCCTGCAGGAAACCAGGATTTCAGAGCTTTTGTGCCTCAAGCACAGGGGATCAACCATCCCCCGTGTGCTGGGGATCACCCTGGACACTGGTTCCTGCCAGCTCGACTCCTGGCCATGGCACCCCTGCACGACCAACCAGGCTGGGACAAGGAATTCCTGAGCACAGTTTGGGGCTGGGCTGAGCTCTGCTCTGGGCTGGGCTGTGGTTGCTCTTCCCAGGAAGCTCTTGGGATGTGTTTCCATCTCTGTGCAGTGCAAGCTGCGCCCAGAAATGAGATCCTGCCTTACATAAAGGTTACAACGCTACGACTGCTGAGACATCTGGATCTCATCGAGCTCCTCCGGGACAGGAGTCCTGAGCTTTGGCCTGGAGAGAGGCAGAGAAAGAGCAGGAGTCATTTTTCATGCAAATCTCCATCTGCAGAGGGGCTGAGTCTCTGCAAACTCCTCCGTGGTCATGGCTTTTGCAAAGGCAGCTGATCAAGTGCTGCACGGACTGACCATGCTCCCCTGTTCCTGCACTGTCCTTGACCTGGAAGGGATCCACCAGGATCCAACCCAGGGGAAAAAGTGGATTTTCTGAGAAAATCAGAACCTCGGGAGTCTCCTGTACCTGGAGCTGCACCAGCTATCCTGAACCACAGCCACTTTCCCTGCATGTGCTGTGTGGTCAGGGACGTGCTGGCACTGGGGCAGCTGCCAAGAGCTGCATCCTGCTCAGTGACCCAGTGGGCAAATCCACCCAGGCTTCCCCAGGAGGGATCTCTGGCCAGCAGCCACAGGATCACACAATCATTAAGGTTGGAAAAGCCCTCTCAGACCATCGAGTCCAGCTGTTCCCCCCAGCACTGCAAATCCCACCACTAACCCACATCCTCAATTGCTACATCCACGTGGCTTTTAAACCCCTCCAGGGATGGGGACTCACCACTACCCTGGGCAGCTGTGCCAGGGCTGGGCAGCCCTTTTGGGGAAGAAATTTTCCCTAATATCCAATCTTGGCACAACTCGAGGTCGTTTCCTCTTGTCCAGTTGCTGGTATGAGAAAGGAGCCCAATCCCCACCTCGGGTCCAGTCCTGTCAGGGCGTTGTGGAGAGCATTTCCCCATGGCACAAATTCTATGAGCCAGAGAGGCAAGGGCTGCACAGACACCAATTGTCACGAGGAACAAGTAACAGGGGGATCAGTTTGGGCTCCACTTTGCAGCTCTTGTAGGTGTGGTAGGAGGCAGCAGCTGGAGGAACTGAGCTGAGCTAAAAAGCCGTGAGAGCACAGGAAGCTTTGCCTCTCATTCTGAAGGTGCTGAAAGAAGTCGGGAGGCCCAGGAGAGGAGAGCTGTGTGTCACCAGAGAGCTGTTAGCACCAGTCAGCACCAGGATGGGCAGAGAGCAGCTTTTAGCACAGTTTGACTGAAGAGCACTCACAGTTCCATTAGGAGGAACCCGGGACTGACCTGCTTTAACAAGAGGCCAACCATAAACTCCGAGGTCACTTGTTCACACAATGCTTGAAAGGCAAATTAGAGCAGCCAGTTGTTTTTCCCCCACTAATCCCAGCTTCCTGGTTTAGAGCTCTGCAGCCAGCCATGAGGGAAACCTCTGGAAGCATCTTGCCAAGGGAAGCACTGGGCAGGCACAGGACCATGGCGTGGAAAACACAGCTCTCCCAACCTTGGGCACAGGTCCTACCTCAGCTTTTAGACTTATTTGCATCTCATTTTTGAAGTTTTTTATCCACCCCGCAGCAGAGCAGCTCCCCCACAACTATCAGTGCAGACAGAGCAGCAGAGACACCTCACCTGTGCACAGGTGAGGTAAAAAGCCTTTTGTCAGCACATCCAGTCTCCCTTGGAGGTGGTGCTGGCAGGTCGGGATGAAGGTGGGATGTTCCACATTCCTGGGTAATAGAGCTGCTCCTTCAGGCCTGCCTCAGGGACCCAGCCTGAGTTTCAGCCCTGGGCAGAAGGTGAAATGGGACACAGCGATTGCAGGATTTGAGTGACAAAGGCAAGCAAACCAAGAGGGGACAGGACCTAAACTCATCCCACTAATGTGAGTACTTCCAGGACAAGGGCAAGAGGGTGCAGCTAACTTCAAACAAAGCTACAGCTGTCTCCAAAGTGACCCTCTCTGTGCCCTTGGATAAGATATTGAACATTAATTCCTGCAAATCTGATTATTCCAAGGCTCTTACTGTCCACATTCAACCAAACAAGCTGATCCAAACCGGGATAAAGTATTTGTGCTTCTTTCCCAGGAAAGTTTCCAAGACAGAAAAAAAGCCAGTGAATTATTGAACAATTTAGTGTCTCTGTTATTCCTAGAGCCTTTTGTTTAAGGAAAAGCCAGGAGTCCAGGTGCTGCCCCAAAGGTTGTCTGAGGAGCACCACACCCAACATCCCCCCGGGGACACAGAGAAGCAGCCAAGGGGACAAGGGGTGCTGAGGGCTGGGGTTTATTGGCTATCCTTAGCAGCAAAACAGTGTTCTTAAATACAGGGATAAAATCAGTATTCCTCTTTTAGTGACAATTTGACAAGGAAAGGGGCTGGGCTGACTCCCTGCCCCGTGCACTCTCCAGCACAGGGTGGCTCTATGTGATGACGGTGGGCCCGGAGCGGCCGGTTCTTTCGTGGAGCTGGGAAAGTTTCAGTGCAATGGAAATGAGAGGTGCCAACATCACCTGCAGGGAGGAAAGAGAGGGCTCAGACCTGCAGAGCAGCACATGCAGCCTTCCCACACTGCATCCAGACTTCCTTCAGCGTCCAGGTCAGCCCAGGACACCCAAAGCTCAGCTCTCCTGACCAAAGGACTGCTTTGGGCCCACAGCCTGAGCTCTGGGATCAGTGACAGGGACATAGTGCTCAGAGAAAATCCCAAGCTCCAGTGGTGCTGCTGCCACCCTCCCTGTGCTGTATCCCAACCTCCACTGCGCGTCAGCACAGGACAGGTAAATCCTAAGTTCCATTTGTTCCTCTCAGAATGGGGCGTTTTCAGTCTTTTTGTCAATAATGGCACAGTACGTTATGCACAAAGAGCTCGCATTTGCTGGGGAATGTAGAATCAGAGAATATCCTGAGTTGGAAGGATCCCCAAGGATCATGGAGTCCAACTGCTGGCCCTGCACAGACACCCCAAGAATCCCACTCAGTCCCTGAGAGCATTGTCCAAATGCTCCTGGAGCTCTGGCAGCCTTGGGGCTGCACCCATTCCCTGGGGAGCCTGGTCAGTGCCCAGCCACCTTCTGGGTGAAAAACTCTTTCCTGATATTCAGGCTAAACCTAAATATGAGAGGATTCTTCTCTTCTAGTGCCTACAAGAGCTCAGCAGCATTTGTAAATGATGTTGTAGAAACATGTACTGAACTCGGCACAGAACAGGGCAGTGTCACCTCAGGTACAGCTGCACCTGTGATCCCATTTATTTGTTTTAAACCAGCCACAGGTGTAACACAGGCAGGAAAACTCCTGTGCTGTGGCAGTGGCAGCTGTGAGGGATTCCCAGTGATACTTGCTCCACACTGAGCTTTTTCTTAATAAACCTCTTTACACTGGGATGAAAGATACCAAAGCTCTGGCTCCCCACATTCCTGGCACCTCCGCACAGCTCCGAGCAAAGCAGGGCTGAGAAAGGGCTCAGCTCCGGGAGCCAGCAGTGGCAGGAGCGAGCTGCAGCACCCACCTGGGGGTCTTGATTTATCTTCTGAGCATCCTTCTCGTAGCTGTCGATGTAGAGCCGCACGGTGGCGCCGGCGCTGCCGGTGCCGCTCAGCCGGAAGATGATGCGGGAGCCGTCGGAGAAGATGAGCCGCAAGCCCTGCTCGGGACACGGGAGGGAAGGGCCCCTCAGCTCTGTGCTCGTGGGTAGCCAGGCTGTTTTCCATGATTCCCAGTGTGGCTGTGCCTGACCCGCACCATCCCTCCTCTTCAGGGAGCCACAGAAGGCTCCTGTGTTACCCTCTCCCCACTCCCAGAGGGATTAATGTCCATCCTAACCCACTCTGGAGAACTTGCTGGAGCTCCTGCAACTCCTGAAGCTCCTGAAAAGAGCCAGGGACTGCCTGCCAGACACAGCATTCCCAAAACACTGCTCTTCATGGAAGCAGGACATGAAGAAAACACTCCCAGTTCAGCCCAAGGGAGGCTGTGCCCACCTGGTTCCTGGAGACGCTGCCATCCACGGGGTCGTTGTACTCGAAGTTGTCGGCTTTCTCCACCGTGTAGACTTTGTCCCCGCTCGACAGCTGCTTCCCCACGAAGGAGCGGTCGAACATCACCGTCTCCAAATCCTTCATCATTTTGTTGGCAGCATCTGCATCCACCTCCTCGTAGTCGTACCTGCAGCCAGCACCACACACAGGGATTAGGGAGGGGATGATGCAATGAGTTGTGATGATTTGGGACGCCCTTTTCGAGCTCTGTGGGTGTTCTCTGCTCCCGTGCTGGAGGGGAGGACAGGCAGAAAATGCACATAAAAGCACCAGAACACATTGGCCAGAGAAGCTGTGGCTGTCCCATCACTGGAAGTGTCCAAGGCCAGGTTGGATGGGGCTTGGAGCACCCTGGGATAGTGGAAGGTGTCCCTCCCCATGGCAGGGGTGGCACTGGATGGACTTCAAGGTCCCTCCCAACCCAACCCAACCCAGTGTGGGATTCTATGAAATGAGAGGAGGATCTGTGTGCAGCTCTACAGCTCCATCCACACAGATCCTTGGGACACAGCACAGCATATCACAGGCATTTGGTGCCAGGAGATGAAAGCACAAAGTGCTGTCTCACACCGAGTGTCACGGACTGAGCGCCAGGGCCAAGCTCCAACTGACTGCCAAGAATTTCCTGTAGTTCTGCCCACAGCACCCCACCAGATCCCTCACGGTTACTGTGAACACCCTCAGAGCATCCCCACAGCAAACTGCAGCTGTGACTGCACCAGGAAAACATCCAGTGCCAGCTTTGATGTCCCTGCCTGGGGAAGAGAGGCAGCAGAGAGCGGCTGGAGCCCACACCAGGATCCCAGACTCCGTATTCCCACTGCCAGCGGGATTTGTGCTGCTGTGTTTGCTGCCTGGCCCGCCTACCCCTGCACTCAGCGTGCTCTGCACACATACCTCGCGTGCTAAAAGGCTGCCTTTTTATCCTAGACTTTGGCATTTTTCCCCAGGTTTCCATGCCTCAGATGTGTGCTGGCTTTGTGGTGAGTGGGGGGAGGGAAAAAAAGGAAGAAAAAAACAAAGGAAAAGGCAAGTTCTTTCATTTGGCAATTTGAGACAGAATTTTCATGTAGACCTTCAAAGCTGAAAAATTTGTGCCTAATGCTTTCACAGTGTTCCCACCTCTGCTTGTGTGCAGGCTGGTTCTCACTGCTTCCCTTACCATCTTCCATGTCTACTGCAGGTTAAACTTGAGTATTTGGGGACTGGACAGGAACTCAGCCAGGTAAATAACAGCCATGGGGCTGGGCATCCATTCCATGAGACACTGCTGTCACTGAAGATACCACAAATTAACTTGTGATGTGGGGTCTCAAGAATACTGATCCCATGGCAAAAAAGACTCTTGGAGGAAAAAAATCTCCATGCAAAGTAAGAAAAGATACCTTGCATGTGTAAAATGTTGAGACTTTGGTGCCAGATTTATGTCTGGAATAACAACCCAAAGCTGGACACCATGAAGGGTTACAGTGAATCCCCATTTCATGGCACCCAGGAACGCTGCAAACTGCTCGGGGAGTTTTAAACTACTACAGGACAAACAGCAATGGAACGACACAGGAACGGCCCCACGGTGACACAGCGGTGCCATCAGGGCTCTGCTCTGATGCAGGACAGGGAATGGGAGGTGTCAGGAGCCCTTTCCCCACCTGGTGAAGAAGTTCCTGCCATACTTCTGCCAGTGATCCTTCATGATGTCCTCCACGCTCTGCTTGCGGGCGGCCAGGATGGACAGCCAGGCCAGCACTGCCCACAGCCCGTCCTTCTCTCGGATGTGGTCGGAGCCTGTGGGGAGCCACAGCACAGACACAATTCCCAGTCCTCTCACACCACAATCCCCACCTTGTCTCCTCTCCTCCGTGCCCCTGGCAGCTGCACAGCTCACAAATGGGAAGCATTTCCAGAGCTCCCTCCCTGCTGCATCGTTAAAACAGGGCAGGATATCATCTGCTCCAGCTCCAGCCCGAATAAAACATTCGGCATCTTTTAACACACACACTCCTTGTTCACACATCCTTAACTCTGTTCCCAAGGAAGGAACGGGGAATGCACAGTAAAAAGGGCATCAAATAAAAAACCAAAAGGCAAAAGCAAAGGAGCAGCTCGGGAAGAACATCGTGTTCTCAGCAGCTGTCGTGTCCCATCTGCCAAGGAGCACCCTGGGATCATCTCCTGGCCCAGCACCAAGGGGAATGTCAGCCCTCCTAGGGAACCAAACCCCAATGACCCCAAAATCGTCCCAGAACAGGGAGAGGAGCAGCAGGGCAGGGAGCACCAGCCATGGGGCTGGCAACAGCAGGGCAAGGAGAGGCTCCATCCACCTGCAGAGATGGAGAACCTCCAGCCTGCTGTCACGGGGGGCTGGAAAAGCCCCTCTCTTGGCTACAGGAGGAGTCACAGAATCCCAGAATGGGTCAGGTTGGAAGGGACCACAGTGGGCAACTGGTCCAACCTCCCTGCTCCAGCAGGGCCATCCCAGAGCACGGGGCACAGGATTGCATCCTGGATTTTGACTGTCTCCAGTGAGGGAGACTCCACACCTCTCTGGGCAATCTGTCTCACACAGTAAGGAAGTTCGTCCTCATGTTCAGGTGGAATTTCCTGGGCTCAGTTTGTGCCCGTTGCTTCTCGTTGTGGATTCCCCCAAAGCTGGCACTGCAAGGAGAGCAGGAAGCAGCCAGGGCCAGCCCAGCCTTGCCCTGGAAGCACAGTGGGATCACACAGCACTGACTGACCCCTTGGGAAACCCGAGAGGTGCTGGACTTTACACAGCCCCCAAATTAAAAAGGATCAGATGGCCCAGAACACACCCAGCCCACACTCGGTGCCTCTGGCGCGCCAGTTCGACCCTGTGCCCCACAGATGCAAAGTTTTCTCCTTCCCACTCTGGAATACCTCCAAACAGGTATTAAAGAAACCCCAGGAGCGCTCCAGAGCTGCCATGTCACCCTCTAAAGGAGTGCCAGAGTGGGATTCCTCTGGGAAAGGGCTGGGGGCAGGGCAGGGGTTACGTGGTGCTTTGCACAAATCCCACTATTGTGGATGTGGCCATAAATTATCCCCACGGTCCCTCACGGCAGAGAGAGCTGGGCAGAGGTGATGGAGAGGAATGCTAAATAAACACCAGTCCCATGTGATGTATCAACTTATTGCTGGAATAAAATACCCAAGGAAGCAAGCAGGAATTCTGTCATGTCGCATTACTCTAATTGCTGCTGGACTCCAGTCCCACCGCCTCACAGTTTGTTTCAATTTTTACTGGGTCTTTTGGCTGCTCCTTCACCTCTCTCCCCTTCAACGCTCTCATTCTGTCCAGCTCCAAACAACTCCTCATTAACTTCCTATCAGCCAACCCTCCTCACCCCTTTTCATTCCTTTTTCCTTCCTAAGTGCATTTGTCAGATGGACAAACCCCTCTGCATTGTGGGGGGAACCCAGCACTCCTGGGCCCTTTTCCAGTCTGTTCCCCCAAACTGCTTCAGCTCCCACTGCTTGGATGTCTTGCTGCCCGGCCAAAATCCCAAACCTCTCTCTCAACCCCTGCTGCCACTGGAATCACTTTGGTTTGGGAGGAAGTCCCTTACCTGCTGGGGGATGCAGAGAAACTAAGCTTGTTGCTCATACAAAGGTGGAAACGGTGTTGGGGAGCTGCTCATTTGAGATCATCTTCCATCAGCAGCTCCAGGAATTTGGTTTTATTTATCTCCTGAAGCACCAGTGCCCTCTCATTAGCCAAGGTCCAGGCTATAAACTCAGCACATGCTGAAATCACTCAGGGCAAAACTCCAGAATCTTTCTTTACTCACCATTTACTTCAAGATTCCTTCACAGGGATACCAGGTTTCCTGAAATTCCCCTTTCCTTCCAACACAGAGCCAAATTCCAGTCCCACGTATCAGAGTAATATCTGACTGCAAAAATATTGCCCCTGGAGACTGCCCAGCCCCACAGCAACCTGCTCTCCCCCAGAGCTGTGATCCCATTTCCTCAGCCACAGGAAAGCTGGGATAATCCTTTCCTGTCGAGCTGTGCACCCCAGCTCCACAAAGAACTTCAGTCCAGGCATTTGGGGATTTAAAGCACCCACACACAGGCTAAAAGGTTTTTCTGGGGTGGTGGAATGAAAACACACCAGGTTTGAGTGAGAAACTCCCTCAAGACCCTGTTCCTTGGATATGCCACCAGAGAGCCTTAGAAAACAGGAAAAACATCTCAGGGAGAATTCAGACCAGATAAAACTCAGCCTTTGTGCAGGAATCAGGTGCTGATTCAGGGCCCTGCCTGCAGGGATGGTCCCATTTCCACAGGCAGGACATAAAACCACATGAGAGATGCCAGGGAGAACTCAGGAACTGCCGAGGCCTCGTGGGAATCCTGAGTGTCCTGAACACCCCACAACAACCTGGAGCAAATCCTGCTCCTGTCAACTTCCCTGCACACCCCCAGTAAATTCCTTGTGATGTTCACTTTGTTTCTCAGTAACCCAATAACTCACTTAGACTGTTCAAAGGCAAGTGTTAATTTAAACTTTATAAATCATACCTTGTTTTCAGAACAGGAAAATGAGGGCCCTATTAAGCTCAGAGATTTAATAGTGACCTGAAACCTTCCCTAATAAAACTCTGTGCTCCAAACCGTATTTCTTTCCAGAAATGAAAACATTGAGAAGGTTTTCCTGGCCACCAAGAGTTGAAAAATACATTTAGCATTGCACTTAATCCCCACAGACTCAGTGACCGGGCTACTAAAGAGGCCCCCAAACTTCCTGCCTATCTCCACGTGCCTTCCTGGAGAACTGGAGGAGAAGGAGCTCCTGCCTCACAAAACCTTTAAATTGTGTTCATTTCCACACTGATTCCTCCAAGCCTTTTTTATATCTTATTATTTTACAAGTATTAACAACTGCAGGTGAAAGATAAATCCCAAGCTATAAAGAACAAGGAATCACCATCGTAGGTGATATTGGGAATGCTGACTTACCAGTCCCAAAACTTTCCTCTCCACACAGAGACAGTTTGTTTGCATCCATCAAGTTTCCAAAGAACTTCCAGCCCGTTGGAGTCTCATACAAAGCAATCTTTGTAGCCTGGGCCACTCTGCAAAGGTAAGAAAGCCAAGTCACATCGCTGAATTCTTGGTGCTCCCATGGGAAGCGGGATCAGCATCTCACTGAAGGCAGGGAATGCCACTGCTTTGGTACAATCCCTCCGTTTCATCCCAGTGTGACCTTTGGGAAATGAGTGGGACGTGCATTTAAAGAACAAATGCAAACACTCAGCTCTTCAAAGCAATTTTATGTTGCAGATCTCAAAGCATTTCACCAAGAAAATGTCACTATCAAATTTAAGGGAAAAAAGGGTGGGGAGAGTCATTTGTTTGGGCTTATCTGTAGGGAAGGGAAAGAGCCAAGAGCTCAGCCCAGCTCTGCCTTGGCAGGGTTAATGGATTGAACCCAGGCAGGGTTTAATCCATTAAACCTCACTGCTGCCCTGGCACTGCCTCGCTCCTCACCGGACCGAGCAGACGGAATAGATCCCTGTGAAATCCCAGGAAAGGGGCATCCCCTGCCCCTGGCAGGGCTCCCTGCCCTGCGCCCCTGCCCACAGGTGGTGCTACCTGTCGAGGGCCCCGCTGGTGGGCATGCTCCGGGCAAAGCCGCGCACCCCGGTCTGCTGGAAGTACGGGATGCTGAAGATGTTGGCGGCGATGACGGCGACGGAGTCGGAGGGGTTGACGAAGAAGCCGTGCTTGCCCAGAATCATGTTGCGATCCTGGGGGACACAGCACAGGCCCAGCTCAGCTCCCTGCTCAGCTCAGGGCAGGAGCTGGTCCCTGGGCAGGCCCAGCTCAGCTCCCTGCTCAGCTCAGGGCAGGAGCTGGTCCCTGGGCAGGCCCAGCCCATAAACCCAACAATTCCCACATATTTTCTGAAATAAACACAGAGATCTGAAGAAGTTACACAGCAGCACCTGGATGCTGTTTCAGCTTCCTGCTGATTTTTCACAGCTTTAAAGTTGTTTAAATACAGTTTGGACTTATTGACACAGTAGCCAACTGTTGCTGTGGTGGCAAACTGCAGCGAGTGCTTCACTTCACTCGTGGTTACAGAGAGGGAGAAAAGAGGTGCACCTCAGTCCCCCAGAGCTGGTTAGAGGGAAACAAGGGGAATTCTGGGCAGCTCCTTTACCCCATCTCCATCAAAGGCAGCTCCAAAGTCGTACTCTCCCGTCTTCATGGTCTGCACCAGGTCAGCAGCATAGGTTAGGTTGGGGTCAGGGTGGTGGCCCCCAAAGTCCTCCAGGGGGGTGCAGTTCACAGCTGAATTTGCTGGGGCTCCCAGCTCCTCACACAGGATCTTCTTCACGTAAGGGCCCACAACTGTCTCGGCAAAACAGAGGAAGGAGTTGGCTCAGCCCTCAGGCAGCTCTACACCAGCCACGGCACCACCCACCTCAGGCTGCTCAGTTTGGGTGAATTTAGGTGCTTTATGGTTTAGGAGCTCACATCAAAATCCACCCCATCCCTGCAAGTGTCCCAGGCCAGGTTGGATGGGGCTTGGGGCAGCCTGGGATAGTGGAAGGTGTCCCTGCCCATGGCAGGGGGTGGAAGATGAGCTTTAAGGTCCCTTCCAACCCAAACCATTCCAGGGTTCCATGAAACATTTCACAGAATCCTAAAATGGGTTGGGTTGGAAGGGACCTTAAAAATCAGCTCGTTCCAACCCCCAAAACACAACACTTGACCAAAGAAAACAACGTAAGACATAAAAAGTTTGCTCCCAAAAAGAAAAATCCAGTATGCTACAAACCAAAAACCAAACTTGCAACAGAAATTCCAGAGAAAATCTTCCTCTCTGAAGTAGGTGGCAAATCCCCAAGGACACCCCCACAGAGCCCCAAGCCCAGCCCTGCGTACCCCCGTGCATGGCATCAATGCGAATCTTGAGTTGGTTCTTCCCTGAGAGCAGCTCCTTTAAGGCATTGAAGTCAAAGATATTCCTCAGCATGTTGGCATAGGCTTCTACAGAGTCCACGATTTCCACTGGAAAAGAGAAGGAAACGGGGATCAACCCCCACAGCCTGAAATGTTGGTAACCACGTCCTGCTGCTGTGCTGAGGGTCCTCCGAGCAAAGGGCCAGGGCTCAGCACAAAGCCCTTGAACATCCCAGAGAATCAGTTCACAGGGGCAGGAATAATGGGGCTAAACTAGGAATTTAATTACAGGCTCTCTCTGCTAATCAGGTCACAAATGGACCGACAAAATCCTTAAGGTGAACTCTGGTCCCAGCTAAGGCTCCCTGGATTCCCTGCGAGAGGCCTCAGTCCCACTTCACTTAAATTAAAAAATAGATCTATAAAATCAGATCTTTAAATTCCATCAAAGTTGTTGGGAAATGTGAACTTAACTAGTTCAAAAAGTTGCACCTTTGCAGCCAACAGGGAATATAAAAACATAAAATACAGCATAAAAATCCCACTACACAGAAATGGGGACTGAGAGAAATATCAAATTTTATCGTCTTTTAATTTATTTCTTTTTTAATTACAAGCACGGGTCACCAGGAGATGGTAAAAAAATATTTGCAGTATTTTTAAAAAGTCTTTTTTAAGTTTATTTTCATATTTCACTGCTGACTGACAGAAGTCACATGTGAAATGTAACAGCTTTCCCACTCACAGGGACAACTTTTATATGTGAAACCATGGAAAAAATCAGTTGAAAGATTAAACTGTAATTTTTAATCAGGAAAATGCACTTTAACTGCATTTCTCTGTTTTCAAGCACACGTTTGCCTTGCAGCAAAACAGCCTTTGATTTTAGGGAAGTTTGATGGATCAAGATTTTGCTACTGAAGTAGAAACTTCTGTGGGACAGAAAATTATATAAATCAAAATCAACAAATAAATAAATGCCAGGATGCCAGGAGCCATGTCCTCGTTTGGATTATCCCATAGATGAGAAGGAGAGGTCAGAATGGCCACAGAAACACCACAATTCCTCACCTTTGCCAAGAGGAAGAACATTTCTTTACCTGTAAATGGCTTAAATTTGTTCTCCAAGTCAAACTGCTGCTTCCCAATGGTGCCCAAATCCACCTGGAGATCTGGGCAGATTGCATATTCCTCAATTTTCTTGCTGATTTGGAAAATTTTATCCGTGATGGCTTCAGGAGCAGGACCTGCAAGATGAAATGGGCAGGGGGGAAGATGTTAAAGAATCCAACTGCAAGAGGAGTGAACTTCAGGAATACAGCAAAGACCTGGAGTGGGAATACCCTCCTAGGAGAGGAACACCAGGGAATGAGGGGAGGATATGAACACAGAAATTTGGATTCTCAGGTCAAAACAAGAAATTAATAACAATAATAATAAAAATAATAATAATAAAAAAGCAGAAAGTGCCCTGACCTCCATTGGCAATGTTGAATTTGATGCCGAAGTCCCCGTTGGGCCCGCCGGGGTTGTGGCTGGCAGTCAGGATGATGCCCCCGATGGCTTTGATCTTGCGGATGATGCAGGACACGGCCGGGGTGGACAGGATCCCGTTCTGCCCGATCACCAGGCGCCCGATCTGAGAGTGGGACAGCAGAGCAAACCACTGTGAGGCCAAATCCCAAACCCAGAACAACCCTCAGACCCCAAACACTGGCAACAGGTAAAGCACAGCCCTGTTCCTGCCAAAGCTCCCCGAGGTGCTTCCGACCCCGCTCTGTTGTAGCGTTCTCCTCCTTGAATGCTGCACACGGATGCACTGAAGGCCTGAGCTCTCCACAGGCATTAAACACCACCAAAACCCAGCATTCCCTCTGGCCGTGACCTCGAAATTTGCTTTCAAGACACACAATGGGGCAGAGAGAAGCCAAAAGAACACAAAACTTGAACATCCTGGCAGCAGCTGCAGATTCTTCCTCGCAGCGGGTAGCACACCTCCTTCCCATAAATCCAGGGATATCACTGAGATTGGATCCAGAGCAATACACCAGCATTAGAATCTCTTTGCTGGAGTCCAGGCAATAAACCAGAAGGGGAACATTTCTCTGGAAGAACTCCTTCCCACAGCCCCCAAATGAGGTGGCAGGATTTAAAACCACACCAGACTCCTCTGCAGCAGTCGAGGGGGTCAGATCCAGAACAGACTGGGAAGAGAGGAGGGATTTCATTCAGTCACAAGCTGAAGCAGGAATCAAGAGGAGCATTCCCAGCCCGTGGTGGGTGCTGAGCCAAGGGCACGGGATGGCTGTGATTCCTGTCCCCTGGCACTGCCAGGTGCTAAGCCCCAGCCTCGCTGCCCATCAGTTATTGCGTGGTCCAGGTGCCACAGCCCAGCAGCTGCACCTCTAGCAAATAACAGCATAAATGTGAAAAAGCACTTTACAAACCCAAAGTGAGGGCCCTGCCTCCAGCTGGCCACAGCAGCTCATACTGGAGCCCTCACTCTGCCCACCCACCCACTGATCACACATTTATTGCACCTCACATTTCCTTTGAAGCAGCCCAACCTCCCCAGGGTTTGCTTTTTCCCCATTCTCAGACACACTCTGTTGTGTGCTTTATTCCAGCCTCCAAATCTTGCTTCTTCAGCTTCCCTGAGAATTCATGGGACCTCCAGGAAGCTCCTCTCCAAAAGTTCCCCTCCTGCTCCCCAGTTTCCCTTTGAGGGTCACGTTCTGCACCACCCCACGCATCAGTGCCCTGCACACAGCCCCAGGAATGCTGCAGAGGAAGGGAAAACAAGGGATTTTCCCTGCCAAAGCAGGCAGCAGCTGCAGGAGAGCTGGATGAACACATCAAATCCCCTGTCCTAGCCCAGCCTGTCCTCCGTGCACACCTGAACTGCAGCTTTTCCCCACAGCAAGGAAGGAAAGGAAGAAACACTCATCCCCATCTGAGCTGCTCTGTGATTTGGGTCCTCCTTGGCTTCCAGAGGTTTTCAGCTGCCATTCCCCGCCCATCCAGTGCTAAATCCTTTGTGGTAACCCCTGGAGAAGGTTGCTCAGTGTAACAATGTGCTGAACGATTTACACTTAATCCTTTTGGAGTCTGTGGAATTTCTTATGAGGAAAACCTAAGGCTGCAATGATGGAGAAACACCTTTCATGGAATTCTCAAAACAGACCCACTTTGTGCAGCAATCTGGAGTTGCAGTACATCAAAACCATCCAGGCAACACTTCCACGCTGGTTTTCCTGAAAGCCCCATTAGGATGCACACGGGGACCTCCTGCAGCCCCTCCTCCCCTTAGAAACACTGGAATCAGCTTTTCCAGGCCATGGAAGTTGGTGGCTGCAGCTCCGTGGTGTCCCCAGCCCACCCTTCCAGCCCCTTCTCTGCAGGACATGCAGCCCAAGCCACCAATCCCACACCCTGAGCCCAGGCCCTGCTCTGAGCACCACCAGCACAACACTGACAGGCACCAGCCAGACTGAGGAGAAAAATTCACGGAAAATACCCAAACCAGCACCGAAACCCCATTTTAGCCAGATCTGGGCCCAGTGCTGGAGAGAAAAGTCTCAGCTGGTGAAGATGAGCCTGATCTCCCCCTCACCAGTAGATCTGTCCTGGTGTCAGGCACTCCAAGCCTGGCTCTGTGCACATTTTCCAGCCCTTCTTCTCAGCCCATACGCTGATTTCAAAGGAAGATATTAATTTTCTTATTTATATTATTATAAATATATAATATTTATATAACAATATATTAATAATATATTAATAATAATTAATATTAATATATTACATTAATGCCAGAATATTTTTTCCCCCAAGATGGAAAAAAAGTCAATTTTAGAAACAAATGAATAAAATTCTCTCCTCATATTCTCCCCTTCACTGCTAATTACACTGATCTAGTCAGTTTTTTTTGTCAAACATATTCCCAAAATCCATGTCCCTTTGCACAGTTTGCTCTGCACTAAGAAAAGACAGCAGAGTCTTTTCTTCTCAAAAAGCAGAAGGAAACAAAGACAAAAGCTCAGTGCATGAACCATGATCTACCACAAACACACAAGCCTCTTGCTCTGCTTCCAAAACGCAGAATTCCAGCACAACTGAGCTCCCTATAAAGGCTGTCACTCACTTGCTAACTCTCATATCAATTTTCAAAGGCTCCCTGAGCATTTACCCCACAGCCACAACTTACACCTGGTGAGAAAGGCAAAACATGGCTGTTTCTGTTCCTTTGCCATTCTGGTGGCTCTCTCTGTTACTTCATTTCTGAACAGTATCAGGGGCTTATATTCTCATGGAAAGACTGAAAAATCCACAGGTGCCAACAGCTTGGGGCATGTCAAAGCACAAAACAAGAACACGCAAACCCCAGGCAGAATTTATTTCCCTTTCTCCACGTGTATTCTCTGCCCTCCTGCATCACTTAGAGTGAAAAACCAGTAATTTCTGTACTCCCCAACTGATCTGCCATTAAAAACGTCACTATCAGCAGTTGAATAAAAGCCTTTGGGGAATTAAATCTCACAGTGCCTAATTTCTGATGGATTTCTGCATTTCTCAGCCACACCCCACAGGAATTGAGCCGTTTAACATTTACCAACCCCGTTGGCAGCAGCCATTTGGACAATCAGTTCCACTGCAGACTTATTGAGGTACCTCCCATCACCTCCAACCACCAGAGAGGCTCCTTGGCGATCCCTTAGGTCTATGGAAAAAAATATACTCTGGATAAAATTCTGCAAATAGTTCAGCTTGGATTCAAAGTAAAAGGTCTTCCTCCGTAATCCGCTGGTTCCCGGTTTCTGGTCGCTGTAAGGAGCTGTTGGCACCGTCAGCAGAGGCAGGGGAGCATCTTCCATGTCCTTTTTTCACACAAGTGCATTTAAAAAGTAAAATATGGCAAAATGAACCCCCAACCTTGACACAGCAATGGCCCACCTACGAGATAGGAGTTCAGGGGAGCTGCTGAACACCCAAAAATAGGTCCTTGCACCTTCTGTAACCGAAGCTGTGTCCTCGCACTTGCGGTGGGGGATCAATGTCACGGAGAACGCACAATTCCACACTGCTGGCCCTCACTGCAAGGCTGGGAAAGGATTCCTGTCTTCTCTCTCATCTCCTGGTTGCCACAGGCACTGCTCCTGGCCATCCCACGGAGCCCAGCAGTGTCGATCCATGTGGATCTCCCTCGGACAGGGAGGTGGGAGCAGCCCAGCCCCGCTCGGATGTGCTGCTCCAGTGTTTTCCCAAATCTGCAGGGCAATGCCAGGCCCGGCCGCACGCTGGGGCTCCGGAGGCAAACCTCCAGCAGGATCCTGCTGCAGCTATTTTGCAAAGTCTGGTGAGTTAAAGGTCACTCTTAAAATGGAAGGGAACAGATCCATTACCTCCTGTTTGCTCATGCAACTCCTGCCTTACAACCTGACTTCCCATGGACTGCCTCAAACACAGGGAGATTTTCCAGCAGGAACAGCGGGTCAGCCTTTGGCTGGAAAGCCTCATGAGCCTCAACTGAACACCCCCAGCAAGTCTCACCCAGACTAAAACCATAAAAAACTATCAAATGTTTGGGAAAACTGCATCCCATAATGCTGTTCAGTGTGGGACAGCCTAAACACAAACAGAAGAGACTCAGATATCAAGAAACTTCTGAGAAGCCTCATCTTCCCAAAGATGGGGAAGGTAAATGCAGGTAGGGAAGATTGTGGACTTCCCATCCCTGGAAGTGTTCAAGGTCAGGGTGAACAGAGCTTGGAGCAACCTGGGATAGTGGGAGGTGTCCCTGCCCATGGCAGGGGGTGGAATGGGATGGGGGTTAGGGTCCCTTCCCACCCAAACCTTTTCAAGATTCTAAATCAGCCTTTCCTCCAAGCTTCTTTAACAATGCTCAGAGTCCTCTGCCTGAGCTGCTGGAAACAGTTTATAGATATTACTGGAGCAAGTAAAGAACAGACACTTGGCAATGCCTCTGTTTGCCCCACCATTAAAAGCAGGAAAAAGGAGATGTGCACACAGCTGAATTGGGACAGGTATGAAGGCGCTCAGGGACTCTTTCCTGTGGTGCTGATTCTGTCATTGCTCCAATAATTGCTGTATTTTCTTCCAAGGGAGATCACAGAATCATAAAGGTTGGAAAAGCCCTCTGAGATAAACCAATTAAACCCCTAACCCTACCAAGTTCATTGCTATCTATGTCCCCAAGATCCTGATTTATCCATCAGCACATTAAAATGGAGTTGGATAATCTGTGTGAACCAACACATCTTTTGCCCCAACAGTGAGACTGCCTGGGATACACAGCCAGGAACAACTGGTTGGTGGTTTATCCACCCACACTGTTCTAGCACTCTGCAGCTGTCTTTATTCCCGTGCAAAGGCCTAGGTTTCCCTCTAGTGGCACAGAACCCAAAATCCAGCTCCCAAAATTACACCTGGCAGGAAAAGGCCTAAGCAAGCGCTTTCCCTTCTTGCTGCCCTGAGAAATGCCGTGGCATTAAGTGACAGGAGTGGCATTAAGTGACAGGGCACAGGACACCCACCAGCTCCCGCAACTGCACACGGGATGCACATGGATTTACTGGCAGGGAAAAGGCCTCGGGAGGGTTGGAATTTGTGTGTGATTCAGTGCATGTGGAGTAGAGAGAGGAATTAAACTAAATTAAGCTGGGGAGGAGGGTCATTAATGCAATGATTACGTACATAAAGTGAAACACATTCTGTTATTAAATGTAATATGAAATAGTGTATAAAAGGCACAGGGACAAGGACAGACAGACACACCAACCCCACTCTTGGGGTGCTCACCTGCTCCCAGGGCTTTCCTGCAACACCTGCACCACTATTTGGGACAAACTAAATCACCAATAACTGGCCAAGCAGGACTGGTCAGGGGCACATGACTGTCAGAGCATTCAGAGATGCAAAATGTCATCAAAGGTGGGTGCTGAGCACCTTTGCACTGGGGCAGGCACTGGGGAAAGGTCATTTGATCCGTGATGTGGGAGGCTTTGCTGGGGGGACTCTGATCATTACAAATCACTCAGCAGGCCAACTGCTCCCTCTCCAGAATTAGTGCAGGATCAACTGCACCCAGGTTTCCTCCTGGACATTGATATAACTTATTCTTGGGAGCTTTTTCTCCAGGTAAGCCCTGCCAAGTACATAATTAGGCTTGCAGCTGGAAGTGCTTCCCTACAACCTGCTGGACATCTCCCTCACTGTGGTTTAAGCTGAGCTGACACAGCAAGCAAAGAGATCATAATCCTCTTCCTGACAACTCACTAAAACATCCTTTGGCATTAGGCTCTGAGTCCCCCCTCTGCTACAGCAAACAGCCCCAATCTTCTGAGCTTTTCCTTGTGCTCCTGTTTCCTGAGTCCCCTATTCCCCATGGCAGGTGGAGGCTGGTGAGTGAATCTCCCTCTCCCAACAGCCAGCCTGGCACAGACAGGGATATTTGCTAACCCAGCTCCCCTTTCACTGTCCTGCACTTAAACACACAAGAACCATGAACTAACTGTTGATTTTAATGATAGAAAGGCAAACAAGACTGTTCTGAGAGGGCTTGAATTCAATAAAACATTGCAGAACTTCAACCTTGGCTTAATTTCATGGTCCCTATCCAACTTGCCCTGAGTGAACTGTACAATTTCACTTGGGAGATGGAGCCTTCTTCACCTGGAGTCTTCCCCAGGCCTGGGACCAGGGTTAGGGTTAGAGCCAGACTCTCCCAGTTTCTCACTCCAACACAAACCCAGCCTTCCTCCAAGCTACAATTTTATATTTTGGCATTCAGGTAATAAAAATAATTGTGGGGGGAACCCACCATGGAAAGGCCAGACTGAACAGTAATTCCCTGTTCCCATCCCCTGCTACACCCTTGGGTCAGGCTTCTCCAAGCTCCAGGATGCCCTCTCCTCCTCCTTTCCTTCCCATTCCTCTCCCAGGTCTCTGTCCCCGTTCAGAGGGCAGATAAAGCCAATGTCCCCTCTGTGGGGCTGTGTTTAGCTGCAAGCTTTCTTTTCCAGCTTTGCAGGGATTTTTGACAGCAAGCAGCTGGTGACAGAGGTCTCCTTCTGCTCCTTTTCTGTGCTCAGTCAAGAAGACACTCAGCATGAAATCCCGGGCAACAAATGGAGTAAAAACACTTTACACTTCATCTGTGACTCTGCTTTAAGACAGAATCCCGTTCCCTTCACTCCTGCCCTCAGGAAAGCTCCAGAGTCGGTGCTGTCCCTGCACATTGGCCATAAGAGGGTGTCAAGAGCCCTGGAAAACCCCACTGAGCAGCTGCCAAAACCTGGCACTTTCTGCCGAGGATGACTCTGGTCCAGGCAGCCACTGCTGTGAGTGACATTTGGTAATGCCAGGACAAGTGGAGCCCAAGAAAAATAAATAGACTGCAAGAGTGTTATTAGTCATAAAAGGATTGCTGCTCCCACTGCAAAATGCTTCGTCTCTGTTAAGAATTAATTTAAAATCTGAGTTTGGAAGTCGCTGTAGAGATTCCAGAGGGAGAAAAAGATATTTGGCACCATCTCCAGAATTAGGAGACACTGTTCTGTTCCTACCACAGCTGGAAAGAAAAGCTGGGTGGCAGAGACAGGGTCTGGCAGGGCTGGGAAAGAATCCCCATCGCCAGGTTTGTCCCCCTGGCAGGGGCTGAGCCTTCCTTTCCCAATGAAGTACACACCAGCTACCAGGATTGAGAAACTTTCTGTTCAAAGGTCAGCTCCTCAAAGCACGTCCAAATCTGCATTTTATCTCTGCTGTCCTACCCCTGCACCAGGAAAAGGGGAGGGATTCCAGCTGGATTTGCTCAATGCTCCAGGATTTCTGGCTCCAGCCTGCTGAGATAGAGCCCCTGGCCCTGGATCCTCTTGGAAACCTGTACCTGAACCCAAAAAACACCTTCCACTATCCCAGGTTGCTCCAAGCTCTGTCCAACCTGGCTTTGGACCCTTCTAGTGATGAGGCAGCCACAGCTTCTCTGGGCAACCTGTGCCTCCTCCCAGGGAGGAATTTCTTCCCTCCAAAATGACCTCAGCCATTCCTGCTGGAATCTCCCACATCCAGACTGGATCCTCTCTGAGGGCTGGTGCTCCAGCTCAGGATTTGTGCTCCTGGTGAGGCTTTATTTCCTGATTTTCACTTACAACAACCTTATTTTAAAATGGGGAAATGATGTTTCTCTGGATAACTGGATGATCCAGCCTTTGTCCTTTACTCATCACATCTGCTGTTTAATTTGTTACTCTGCAATTTGTAATATGAATATTTGCCATAAATGTACATATTACATTTTTATTACTTCAGAATTCTTTGAGCTTCTTACTGATATCTAAGCTCTTTCTGTTTATTTCTAAAATACGTTCCAGCTCCTCAGCTGAAGCATTAATCAATATTTTGGCTAACTCAGGACCATGACAGGAAGGCAAGGGCTCCCCACAGTGCATTTCTCAATCCTGGTGAGCTCGGATTTGGAATAACACATATGGATAGCAGCTCTCCAGCCCAGTTCCCTATCCCAAACTTTGCCTTGACAAAAGGAAGGTGCTTCCCTCCACCCTGACCCTGCCAGCCCAGCCCCAGCTGAGGTGTCTGCTTCCGCAGAGTCATTGTCCCAGGAGATTACAGCTAAATCCCTGTTAGGGTGAATTTCAACTCTGCCTGCTGGATTTGCAGAGATTAACAGCAAAGCACCTTAGCTCTTGCTCTGAGCTGGAGTTTCATGAGTGCAGAGTTTAAAATTCCAAAGGGGCACTGAAACTGGACAACCTGACCACTTAATCACCTTGCACTGTAAACTGACATAAGCCAATTAACTTTACAGGCAAAAAGAGTCTAAGCTGGTGTAAAAAGAGGCTGTGAGGGTTGCTGCAGCTGCTGTCTTCTAAAATCCACATCATCTGCAGCCAGGAAATAGCTACAAGTGGTATTTATTTCCTCACTTTAGATATCACATCTCAATTTCCCCTTCTGCCTCTGAGAAAAACAGCAACATAAGAAAGCCAGAAAGGGAGGTTTTTCCTACTGGCCTGGAGGATCCTGCATTACCACATCTAACCCTGGTACACTGGGAGTGCTTTTTGGAAGAACTTTCTTTATGATCACTTTATTTTGATGATTTTAATCCCAGGAGCTTTTATTCAAAGGGAAGATCTCAGGTTGGACTGGTCTGGGAGCTGTGGCAGAACAGCACAAAGGAAAAGGGAGCTACCAAAGGAGAGCAGCAGCAAATAAATGCAACATCTCTGAACACTTGGTTTCCCGGGATAACTGAGGGGGGAGAAAGGTTAGAGCAGCCAAGCCAGGAACCCAAACTTCCTGGAGGAGAGAGCAGCATTTCTAATAAAAGCCCTGTTTGTCCTGCAGCTGGAAAACAAAAGCAGGCACTATTTAACATGCAAGGCACAGCCTGGCACTCAGAACACCTTCCAGCAACGTGCCTGAGCGTGGCAACTTTGCAGCACTTGGAAAAGTGTTCAGTTAGGAGGGAACCAAGGGCACAGTAAATTTGGGGAACAGCAGGTGGCAATGTCACTGAATCAGCCTGGGGCTGGTTCTATGATCACACCTGGATTTACAGTTTCTGTCATTTTTGACATAAAATTATTGCCCAGCCACAATTCTACTGCTCGGTGATGTTCCAACAGGACCTGTGAAGGTCTTATTTGTGTAATTAAAGCGTCAGACTCACCATGTGGGAATAATGTCAAGGAAAGCTGGCCCACAGACCAAATCAAAGCTGGTAGGCTACACTGGATGCCAACTGGGAATGGCAAATGATCTTGATTTCAGTTTACTTACAGAAATGCAAACTTAAAAATAAGATAAACACCCCTTAATCTCACAACTACAAACTGAGTTGTTGCTAGTCAAAAATAAATACTTAGTTGCATATGAACCATTCCAGGTGGAGACAAAATTCAAACTCATTTTAGCATCCTTTCCTTTCATGTTGTAAAACTAAAGATCATCAGCTGTGGTCCTCAGGTCTCTCCCATGGCTGGAGAGCACCATTCAACCAGATCTTAACACCACGTTATTTTAAAGCATTCATCGATCACATCTTAATCCCCAGGACCAGAAATGCAGTTTTCCAGCAGTTTTCTTGGTATTATTCAGCTTTTCTTGGGATGAGGCTACTGAGTTTTCCCCCAGACCTGGCTGGAAACAGGAGATGTTCAAGAGTCCAAGCACTTGGACAAACCCAGTTGCAGGAACGAGTTTCCATGCGCTGTCCCTGTCCTGCAGGGCACTTTCTTACCATGAATGTCCATCTTTCTCTTTGAAGGGCAGGGAACTTGCAGTCACTTCATATTTACTATGAAGAAAGAGGATTTGCAGAGACTTTTACTCAACTACACTGCAGTAACCACCAGGGAACTGATATTTGCAACTACAGAGAAACCCCACAAACCAAGCATCCCTTAAATACTCCAAAACAAGGCAAACACAACAAAATTTATTAAAAGCCAGTGCTTTGCATTTGCTAAAGAAACCCTCTGCTTTTAGTCACCTCATTTCTTGGGACCAGAGGATTTTGCCACCCTGGAGTTTGGCAATGCAGTTCCTGCGCAGCTTTATTTAGGGCAGTACTGCTAAAATGTAGCAAATATCTGTAATCAAGTGTCCAGTGGCTCTGCCCCCTGTAGATCACCCCCCTAGATCTCTGGTTACATATCCCGGCTTTACCTGCTGCTCATTTACTACCCACGTATTCTTCCGCACGTTTCCCTCCTCCACCTCCCATTCTTCCTGCCTTTTCAGAACATTTTCTGACTTTAGAGCCAATTCTGTCCTAGCACTTGGAATTCCCGTGGACAAAATGCTCCAAGGCAAATTCCTGCTGGCAAGGGCAGCCCTTGGGACCCGCTGCTGCAGCTCTGGCAGCGAGCTCAGCTCTCTCTGCACGTACGTGAGTGACTGCACGATCCAGGGGAGGATCCGAGACATTCCCGGCCCTCCACGCTTCCCAAAACACCTCATCAGACCCCAGCGCAGCTTTACCCCCAGGCCTCTGCTTCTGGGATGGAGCTGAAGTGTAAATGATGGAGAACTCGGTGCTGGAATGCTGCCACATCCCACCAGGCCCCGGGTGCACATCCAAAAAGCCTGCACAAACTAACACTTCATCCCAGGGAACAAGTTTCCCAGTCTGCTTATTCACAGTGATCCACAGGGATCCTGTTGTGTGTGCACTCAGGAATGCTGCATATTTCAACTCCAAGCCCTTCCTAGAACAAATAAATAAACCAATGCCTGCTGCTTTTCCATCAGGGAAGGCTGCTCTATCCATCACTTCCAGAGGTGCACACAGCATCCAGGGATGCTGGGAGATGGAATCGAAGTTGAGCAGCTGCCACACATCACAAAAGACAAATTTCTACATGGCTTTTAAAATATCCCAAACCATCTATTTGCCCCTTTATGCCCTAAGAAGGCAGCAATCCCAAATTATTTTTTTTTTCCTAGGAAGTCAGATATTTACAGGCATTGGGGCACCTGGGAATTTGAAATAGGTAACTCTGAGGTTCTACCCTAAGCACCAAGCACCCTCAGGCCCTTTCCTTCATGGTCCATGAGGAAGAAAGTTCACTGCTGATGTTGCTGTCCCAGGGGAAGGGAATATTTTACATTTGGAAAAGAGCAAATGTAGGGAAAAGCCTCCCTTTGCAAACTCGACTTCAGCACATCTCTTCCTACCAACACCACATTCCCTGCTGGCTTCCCTTGGGCTACCAAGTGACAGGAGCAGGACGAACCCACGGAGGAATCCCCCAGCAGTGAGATGCATTGCAGTGCTGCGGAAGGGAACGCTGCTCCCTCCCAACACCTCACCGCCTGCACGCTGTGCCACTGCTTTGTGTTTTATCTGGAAAACCCAACGATAGCCAGAAGGAAGAAGAAGGAATTAGAGCAAAGTCGTGTTTGCTTCCATACCTCCGCCCTGGCCAATACCCACTCGCTCCCGCAGGCAGGGAGAGGCTCCCGGCGGGGTTTTCCTTCCTGGACCGGGAGCTGTCCCACGCCAGCCCCGTCAGCTCATCTGTCACTCACCGCGTTACTTCCACGCCGCGGACACGCCGAGCGCCAGCGATTTCCGCCGGCGTTGCGCGGCCCCGCTGCCGGCGGGAGGGGAGGGCATCCCGGAGCCGCGGAGCGCCCGGTGCTTACCCCGTTGGCGGCGGCGATGCGGACGATGAGCTGGATGGCGTCCTTCATGTAGAAGCGGCCGTCGCCCCCCACCACGAGCGTGGCGTCCTGGCGCTCCGCGGGCGGCACGGTGGCCAGGATGCTCTGGATGAAGTTCTCGGTGTAGTTGGCATTGCTCTGGAACCCCGTCCCCCGCTTGCGCAGCCCGCTGGTGCCCGGCTTCTGGTCGCCGTAGGGCTTCGTCTGCACGGTCACGATCCGCACCATGGCCGGCGCCGGGCGAGTTCCGGGAGCCGGGGGGGGACCGCGGCCGCCCCGGCCCCGCCGCCGCCACCGCCCCGCGACCGCCCCTTAAAGGCACCGCCCGCGCTCCCGGCCGGGCACGCACCGGCCGCAGGCGACAGCATCCCTGCCCTGTCCTGTTCTGTCCTGCCCTGCTGGCAGTGCCCTGTCCTGCCCTGTCCTCCCGCTACTGCCCTGCCACAGCCCCGAGCACCTCCGCGTCCTGGTGCTCTGCTCGATTCGAGCCACTACCATGGAATTATGGAACGGTTTAGGTTGGGAAAGAGCTTTAAGATTTTCAAGTCCAACCATTCCCCAGCACTGCCAAGGACACCACTGACCCATGTCCCCAAGTGCCACATCCACACGGCTTTTAAATCTCTCCAGGGATGGGGACTCCACCACCGTGCCAGGACCGGACACTTTCCCTGAGATCCAATCTAACCCTCTCCTGGCCCAGCCTGAGGCCGTTCCCTCTCCTCCTGTCCCTGATCCCTGAGAGCAGAGCCCGACCCCCCCGGCTGCCCCCTCCTGTCAGGGAGTTGTGCAGAGCCACAAGGTCCCCCCTGAGCCTCCTTTTCTCCAGGCTGAGCCCCCACAGCTGCCCCTGGTGCTCCAGACCCTACCTGTCCCTACGGCCACCAGCAGGATGTCCCCACAGGCCTTACAGACAGGCCCTGGCCTCAAGTGACCACCCCACACAAACAGGAGCCCCCCAGTGCCCCAGAAGGGGGGTCAGGGAAGGTCAGCCTCAGCAAAGCCTTGAAGAAGCTGAGTTCTGGTATAGCTCTAGTTCTCAAAAGAATGGTAACATTCCAGAAATTCAAACTACCTGCTACAAATATTTTTTTCTCCTAAACGTGTCCCCTCAATGAAAATAAGCTGGTACTTGTGTTCAACTTTAAAAAGAGAAGCTGGAATTTTTCTGTCTTGGTGGTTACCCGGATTTGGAGCAAAATGGAAAAGACACTGCACATACAACCAAGATCTCTAATCTCACCTCCTCCAGGGCAGGAAAGGTAGAACCTGCCATGGAGAGTTTGCCTACGTCCCCACTTTAAAAATCTCATAATTAAGCCCTTCCTAGCAGCAGGAGAATCAGAAAATAAATGAGGTTCCCTGTGTACTGCTGTGCCATGTTTTTTACCTGCAGCAAACCCAACTCTTTCCACGTGCAGTGATTTCTCAGCTAAGCCCTTCTCTCAGCTGTAACCATTCCTTTCCTAAAAGGCAGAGAGAGTTGCATATGAATTCCTGCCACATGTAAAAAGGGTGATTTTACAAACAAAAGAAATGTAAATAATGGACTGCTCACTTTGTAGTGTCTATTCCACACAGTGTCTCATTATTTCCCAACTCCTTCTTAGGCAAGGAGCTGGGAATTTCTGATTTACCCACACCCTGCCTGAGGCAGCATTTGCAGAGCTCAGTCAGAGCTAAAAATCACCAAATATTTTTGGGGCCTCAACTTCTTTTAGACAGTTCTGAAAGTGAAAACGATACCTGTGGTACTCGCTAAGGAAAAAATATGGAAAACTAGAAGCTCACCAGGAATCCTGCCTGAGCACCAATGGCTGCAGTGTGTAAATCAGAGCCCAGCTCTCATTTTGTCACTGACATTTACTTGCCCAGTGTAAGATTACAGCAGAGGAACAGCAGAGAGCAGGAGTTAGGGCAGATAAAAATAGCTTTGCAACACTACTTGCTGCCCTCACACATGAGGTCACATACATTTAATGGCTATTTTAAACACTTCTTAAGCATCCAGTGGCCAGGGTCATCATTTTTTTTCCACATTAACAGATATTTAGAGAAAGCAGAAAAATATAAGAAGCTGAATGTTTTTAGTACCTCAAAGTTGGTTTTCATTGCTGTTGCAGCCTAAAGTTGGTGCACTTCAGTCTTCTTATTTCAGCTGCCCTGGGAATAATTAATTGCGGTTAACAGTCAAGAGCCCAAGACAAACCTTGATTTTTCTCAAATGATGTTATTTCCTTATTGCATATGAAAAGGCAGACTTTATTTTATATATAAAAGAGTATAAAATCAGGCAGTAATTACCGAACAAGTGTAAGATGAAGATTATCAGCAAATGACAAAAAAAAAAGGGAAAGAAGCAAATACTTTATCAGGTAACAGAATAAAATGAGCCTCATCCCTTTACACTTCTAAAACCACAGGAATGTTTAATTAGGAACCCATTCAACAAAGTTTTTCCTCAGTGAGGCAGTTCCAGCCTGTGATGGAACTACAACCCATGGTATGGAAAACAAGAGCATATTTAGGGAGAGCAGCCTTTATAAAGCACAGTTATATTACAACTGGCAGCTGGATTACTGAACAGCACTAATTTTTATTGTGCCTCAGTGTTTTTATGCCAAGATCATCAAGAAGTATAGATGTATGCCAGCTTTTTGAGAAGGATAAGACTATAAATTGCCTAAAAGCTGCCCAAAGCCATTCCTGGTTGCTCCCAAGCCTGGCACTGGGAGGTTTAACATACAAGGGAGTGCACACAGCTGTAAATCCATTCTTCCTCCTCGTTGAGGGGCATCACGTGCTGAGAGACCTGGCACAAGAGAAAGCAGAGGTGAAAGAGAGTTCTCTTTATTGGAAAACTGTTACCCAATGTGCTGTGCAGGCAAAATGTTCAGTACTTGTATCACTAAATGACAAACATTTCTCATATACACTGACAGCTGATATTTAAAAATTACTGTTGAATTTGACAGCAAAATATCTGTAAGGATTGAGCCTACAGTTTATACTGAACGAAGCCTAAATTCAAATTTAAAACCACCTTACAGGATGAGGCTATGGATATCTAAAGTGTCAGCAGCAATTTAAATAGGCCCCAGCCCTGCCTGTGTCATGGGACTGCTCTGTTTACAACAGGTTTGAGTGAATCCACCCTGGAAAGCTGGGAAATACAAAATAGCTTGGATTCCTCTTCTTTTAAACAAAGAGAGTGTACTTTTTTAGAAAAAAAAACCCAGGGGGTTTATTCATAAATAAATGAAGAAAAACATCACCTGCATTTGTAATGCATTTTCTATCACATTCCATCCCTTAGAACCCTCATTTGGAATTGTCACTAAGGCCTGCCCAGCTCTGTCTCATGGTTAACATGATCCCTAAATCAAGTTTAACAAAACTTAGCCACCTGCAAATCACACTGTGCACAAGGACTGCAATACATCTATTTCTGCTTCTGTTTAGGGCATGCTTGGTCTGTTTCTCACAGGCATCAACACATGGGATTAAAAGTGGCTAAGTGAGAAAGAAATAAAATACAGCTTTAGAAAACGATTATTAAAAATATTACTCAATGGTGCATGTATAGAATGGACAACTGAAATAGGCTCATGTATGAAAAACTGAGCAGTTACGGATTTTTATAGCAAACTGCACAGGAAAACAAGGATACATCAAGTACATGATCAGCTTTGAAATACCAAGAACTGCTGATGTGTTCTGGTCAGAAGATGCCACTCTCCACATGCTCATTATCATGATAAAAGCCCCACAAAAGGAAACTATAAAGATGTCACCTGTTTTTCTCTAAAGTTGGCTAAGCAATGAAGGAACCTCACCATCATGGATTTTGGAGCCACTTCCACAGCAAAAATTGTCAGTCCCCTACTGTTGAGGCAGTTCTTACTCTGCTCACTGTTGACATGAATTATCACTTTGTTTTCAGACTGCAAGTGAAAAATATGAAGAAGCCCTTAGTCTTTACTGGTTAAGTGTCTGTTCTTCGTGTAGCAACTGCACACTCCCTGTACTTCCTGTGACTTTGCCGTTTTACAGGATAGAAGCGCTTAAGGATACTCTTTGAAGAGTAACAGTGTCAAATGTATCTTAGCACCACATTCCTGGTCAAAAGTCATTTAAGACTCATTGAAACAACACTAGGACTTGTGAAGATACAAGTTGGCCTTGTTGAAGCTCACACCGCTGGCCTCAGCCGGTCCAGATCCCCCTGTGGAGCTTCCCCAGCATTCCCACCCAGCTTGGTGAGATCTGCAAATCAAACCCAACTGGTATAAACAGAGTGGGCAGAGATCTGAAGCAGAGAGCATCCAGTTGTCTCAGTGCAGCCCTGATCTCCCTCTCTGACATATCCTCAAACATATAAATAACTCTGGAATATCCACCCTAAAGGGCGAAGTGCAAAGCCAAATCCAGAGTTCCAGGAGCCTCAGCATCCACTCCTAATATTAGTCCCCCAACCCACCCCCTTTTGCATGGCTGTGCATTTAAAAATACACTTCTTGCTGTGATCTTTTAAGATTTAAAGCATCTGAAGTTTAACATCTTACTGTGCTGTGTTTATTCACAGTTCCTGCTATAAAGGAAACTGAGAAGGAACAGCACATTCATTGTAATCCATGGAAAAAGGTTTAAAATCTCTGCTTCTCACCAACCCCTTCTACTTGGAGTTACAACTTTCAGCTTGAATTACTAATAAATTACACCTGGAAGAATAATCAGGTAAAAACTCATCCATAACACACTCCTAAAAATCACTGCTCTTTGACTTTCTTGTGGACACTGGAAATATTCAGTAGCATAAATGCTGTGCTCTTTGCTCTTGCTCTAATGGCATTTCCTGCCGTTAGTGTTTGTTTTCTCATATGATGATCATATTCATCAAAAGATTGAAAAATTGGAATATGAACACAAAAATATTCACATTTTATATGGTACTTAGAACGGCTTGCCTCATTATAATAATCTGTCCCTCCCGAGAACACTGATCCAGGCTCTTCTGAAGTCACAAGGAGCACATCAGGAGGGTTTTTTAATGAAACAGACACAAAAGCCTGAGTTCAGGAGAAGTAATTCTCAAATATGACCCAAGGAAGGAGGAGGAACAATAACAACAGACATAAGCACAAAGTACCTTGTGGGAGATTCAGGCCATACCTTATTTTCAATCACAGAGGTGATCCTGCTGCCTGATTTGTAAGTGTGGATGATGATGTTCTCAGAGCCATCGAGCACTTTGGCCTCTCCTTTACTAACCACAGACCTGCAGACAGCCCTGCTGAGCTGGGAGCCCCCTGCCTCCAGAGAAATGGCTTTAATTCTGGGTTTGCACCTCTCTGCACAGATGTCAATGACAAAGGGGCAGGCCTGCAAGGGAGAATATGAGTTTTAGTATCACTTGAGCTGTAGTTTTTCCCCTCAGATTTTCCCCCACAGCTCCTAAGTATTTTCATATCTGAACTAGAATTACCCAGATGGAAATATTTCCTTGAATATTAAATATTCCAAACCTGAGAGCTGTGGCAATCTTTTACACCAAATGAAAGCTCAGGATAACTGGCATTTTTATGCCATTTACAGTACACCTGACGTGCAGTTCAACACAGCAAACCCTTCCTTGGACAGCAAAATGTCCAGGAATTAAGATGAAATTTTAATTTAATTAATGAAGTGTCTGAAATAAACCTTTCTCCTTTACCTGTCACACTGTTGCTGTTTGTGCCACTCCACACAGATTTAACACCTCTGCAATGTTGCATTGAGCACTCTGGGAGTATCTTGGCTACATTTTACTCCTGGTGTAACAAGCTGGAGTTTGCATTTTCTTAGACTCGGTCACAGCACCTCAGTTCCTTTCTAAAGCTGCTGGAATCCAGCAGGATTTCTCAAGCTCTCTCTCAGTGCTCCCAAAACATCAATCTTACACTATTTGAAATCAAGGAATTGAAGAGTTAAGTGAGAGACACAAGTTAACAGCTGGAGGTTTTTAGATTAATTACTGAAGCGTTTGGAGAACTGCGCTGTCCTTTGGAAAGCAAAGGCTGGAGCCAGAACCCACAGCTGGAACAAGGCACAAAACACCTTCCTGAAATTCCTGACTGGAGAAAAACCTCCCCAAAATGCTCTTTCTTGGAGCAGGGCTCTCTCTTGTGGCTGAAATGCAGAAAAACAGCCTTGCAGGGGCTCTGCCAACCACAGCTCGGAGGAAGAGGAGAAACTGCTCATCCTTAAATCCCTCACCACCATCCCAAGATTTTCACAGAGAGACGGCTGATATCTCTCACACTGACTATTTTAAGGTCTTCATATATTTGATATAGTGACTACACTGACCCGTTTAACAAAGATAAATAATATTATCAGACTATGATCCTAAAAATCAGCTTTTCCTGGAAATTAAAGGATTTAATTATCTGCATATTTAATGCTTTAATTTTTCATCATTTTTTTCTCTTCATTAACGACATCCTCTCTCTTTAGAGAGAGCTGTTAACATCAGAAGTAATACTATTTCTATAAAAATAAATAAAATAATAAAATAAAATCTGTAAGTGCACAGAAACATCGGAGAAATAATCCCTGGTCCTGTATGCAGTGACCCAAACCCAAACATTTTAACGAAGCATTAAAATTTCACGTTGAACACCTTCAGACACCGTTGTGAAAGACAACAATAACACAAATAGTTCTGTCTGGAAACTGGGAATTCTAAGTCATGTGAAAAAAAAAATATCTCCATCCACTTCTGTTGTGGTTTGGGCCACAAAAGTGACTTTTTCAAGGAGAAAAAGTCCTGTATTTTCTAAATTTGCTGACAGGTCACGGTTTACCATCCTTATCTTCCTATCACTCCCCACCAGCAGAGTGCATGGATTCTTTCAACAGACACAATCCAAAATTCCTTCCTCTACAACCCCACAAAATCCTGGCTTTCTCTAAAGCAAAGGAACATTTCCTCTTTCAAGGATCCAAGTGCTATCCCAAGAATGAGGATAATGACCGTGGCAGTGGAAGCCCTGGATGTTTGCAGTGGATCCCTGCCCTCCTGCAATCAGTCTGTGGCAGACACAAAGATGGCAGCAGTTAAATGTGCAGTGATTTTTGCTCTGTGACTCTCCTACCTCTGTCATTTCTAAGGCTTTGTTGTAGCCCAGGGACAACAAAGTGACCCAAAGGTCCCAAGGATCCCCATCTCGGTCGTTGGCTTCCATGAGATTCAAATCCATAAATCCTTGTCTTGTTAGTTCATTCTTCTTCATCTCAAAATTCTCTGTTTCAAAGGAATAGAAATAGCACTTAAAAGTCCGTTCTCTCGCAAACACCTTTATCCTTCCAAAGCCAAAATCCCACTCCTGTTAACCAGGTTTAAAAGATGGAGCCAACTTGCAGCCTCAGGGTCTCCAATATTATTTGGGAATGAATGTCCTTCACCAAGCACGTGCTGTTTGTAGAGCTCCCCAGTGGATTTGGCATAATGCCTATGAACAGCTGGCCCCTTGGATAACCCAAAAAAAAGGGGGAGATTTCAAAACAAAAAGAGTTCATGTTGATTTCTTTTTCTAAAAGTTTGGGGTTAAGCTTTGCAGAATGGGGTATTTCAGGAAAGGGAAATGAAAATCAGCTGGAGACAGCACCTTTAAATGCTTCAGGTCCTTGGTACAGAAGTGATTTACTTAGTTCCTAAAAAGCAATAAAATTTCAGTAATCCTAACACCCCTCTCTAGAGAGAATACCATAGATCCACCCCTCTAATGTCAGCAAACACATAATTGAAATGTCCTCGTGTCAGGGACTTTTAAAAATGGTTTTCCCATCTTCATAACAATGCTAAATCTTTACTATATATTATTAAAAAGGGATTACCAATTTAATAAATCTATCCAAGGGTACAGATGCTGTAATAAACGGCTTGAACTTTGGTGTCAAGATTGATGATATTCATGTGAATCCTTCCACTGATTGATGACCTGGTGAAACATTCCCCAGCTTCTCCTCTTTCCTCTCTTATTTATTCACACATTTCCACCCCTCCTACTTGTGTGGAGATCAGAGGCATCACCCTGACAAAGCCATCAAGTGTGGAAAAGCACACGCAGGGATGAAACAGAGGAGAAATTCAGTTATAGAAACGTATTTTTGTAGGAACTGTCCATCAGTTAGGAAAAATTCTGATACCTCAGAATTAATATTAATAGGGCTTACCAGATCCAAAGTATTTTGGCCAATGTGCCACAGCCTCCAAAGGAATTATGTCAAACATGGCATGGGTATTATACAATGAGACACTGGCAACCCACATAAACTCCGGATGCCATTTCACAGCATCAGATGCACACTAATTACATGTCCCTTTCCACACTTAGTGAGATAAAAAAGCAGCACCAGCTCAATCTGCACAAAGGAGATCGATTAAACAAATACCTGTGACAGTTTCCTTCCCCATATGATCCAGGATTACAAACCCTGTAGGTTTTGGCAGCTACAGAACAATTAGGAAGGGGAAGAATTCTCTCAGCAGAAGGTCAGTGGCACACACACCAGAATGAAGCAAAGCAAAGGACAGGAGACTGGAAAAAAAGAAAAATAAAGGAAGAGAACAGTATCTACACATGTTCTCAGAACAGGGTACAGAATACCCAGTTCTATCCAGCTGGGAAGTTAATTGATAGTCTTAATTAGTTGTAGGCCTAATTACCACAGTAATGAACTTACCTTTACACACAGCCCAGGCTTCCTGATCACACTTCTCCCCACTAGTCCTCAGCTCAAAGAAGTTGTATTCCTCCAGACTCAGGAGGCCATTCCCATCCAAATCAATTGTTTCAAATATTTCCAACAAAGCAGCTCTGAGGGATGAAAAAGGCCAAACTATTTCCAAAGGTTTCCATTTCCTTTTACTGGCTCATAATATTGCCAAGAACTGTTCAGTCTATTTGAGAATATTCTGTACAAACAGTACTTTGGGAATATCCAGACTGAAAAAGGCACATTTTAGCCGGAAAAGAGGTTTTTATAGAGGTTATCATGTTTGGGAACAAAACTCACCGGAATTCTTTGGTGAGAGCCAGCTCTCCATCTTCATCTCTCCACACCAGTTTGGCTTCTCCAGGAATTTGGGTTTTTACCTTCCTCAGCCTACAGCCAGTTGTGAATGGGAGTAGCCAGTAAACCCCAGATCCAAGCTCCCCTCTCCATCCAAACATCTGCTCTTAAAGAAAGACAGAAAAGTTTGTAAGAGCTTCTCAAATGATGCCTTTGTTGCCAGTAATATTAATATTAAAGTGATTAATTACTTGAAAACACTGGGAATGCTGGGTTCTCTCCTTAAAAAAAAAAATGGCTGTGTGATGCCATTTTAAAGATAAAAATAGTGAATCTCTTAGAATGAAAGTTAGAAAAAGATACAGGAGAGAGATGAGGGGAGAAGGGGAAAATAAGTTTATGCTGCCTTATTTCTGCCACAGGATAAGAATATTCTGTGCACTATGAAGTTCAAATGGCAAGGAGAAAGAAAATTAAAGGAAATTTAAACAACTTTTGCCTTGGAAATTTTGTGTTTGAAGGTGCAGAAATACAACTGAGTTTCTACTCAGCAATATCGGGCACAGCTGGAATTCTTTCCAAACACATGGAATTCACACCTCCAGCATTAACTCACACACTAAAAAAAAAAAACAATTAAAATAGGAATACACCAAAAATCTCTAACCTCTTTGTGTTGGAGTTCAGTGAAGTTCACAAGCTGCAGATTCTCTTGGGTTTCATTTTCCTTCAGAATAAACAAAGCTGTATCCACTGACAACCAGTGACAAGATTTTCCTAAAAAGAAAAATATCCCCAAAAATCCTTAATAAGGACACAAAACTGTTTTTACTTGCATCTCAAAATAGATATTCCCATGGTATTTATTGATGCCTGCTGAAGAAAAGTGGAAAAAAACAATCTATTCTATGCTACTGGGATTTCCTTCCTGTGTAGGCCAAACAGATAAATTGTTCCAAGCCCTGTGATTGTCTCACAGATAATGATTACTATTAATAATATTCTCATTAAAAACTATTGATAAAATAGTTCTATCATTAAGGGTCAAGAATGCCAAGGAATGGTTACACAACACATAAATTTGTTAAAAAAAAGTCAGCCCAGGTGACTTTAAAACAATTTTGGGGTCTAAAGGCTCCTGTTTTATGGGATTAAAAAGGGAATAATCTACTTGGGGAAAAAAAGAGTTTCAGTGTAGCAACTGGATGAAGCCCCATGGTAAATCACCAAGCCACCACCTCTTTTTAAGAGGAAAATGCAATATAAATACACTCACCTTCTGCCTGGGGAATATTTAAAGGTTTGATGGTGATACAAACTGCAGATCTTTGGGGTAAGTGCAGCCTGTACTTGTGACTGATGATTTCCCCATCTTCTTCCAGGTAGAAGCATCCTTTGGATTGTGCACATTGCCATTCCTGGAAACCAAGCAAATATTAGGTGTTATCTTCATTTTGGATGAAGATCAAAGTGCCTTCTCTGAAATAGGAATTAATTTGATTATTTAATAAACCCTGCATAAAACACACCACAAAATACAGCATCAATATACTTTTATTTTAAAAAAAAAATCCCAAATAGTCCTTCTTGTAGTCAATTTTTGGAAAGTAACATTGCTTCACTTGTGAAAATGCCTGAAAAACACAGAGATTATCCCAACGCTGCAAGAGTTGAAAATTAAATTGGAATTACCACAAAGATTCTGCTAATTATATTTGCAAATAGCTGACAGCATGGACTAATTTAAATACAAATATTAGATACTTTGCAACTCCTTTTCTGCTGTTCTTTGGAAGTTTGGAATTTTTGTAAAAACTAAGATTTTGCTAAAGAAGTTCTAAAAGACTTTCAAAGTAAATTGGCTGTGGAAAAGACAAAGATTAATAAAGTTATTTAAAATCAAGTGGGATGTCCAATCCCTGGCAGACACTGCTATCCAAGTCCCTCCCCTCCTATAATCTCCCATAATCTTTTCCTTGTGGGCACAACCTGCTGGAGAAGGTTTTAGGGATAATCCTTATGGAAATGCAGCTACTTCTGGACCACGGAGCCAGAGATCAGCAGCCCCTGGCCACCTTTTATGGAGCAGAATAAACCTAATTAACAAATCCATCCAATAATTTTGTACTCATCTTTATCCATGAAACTGGATTTGTAGCGACAGGACAAGGAAAAAGGGGACAAATCATAAAAAATAATTAGGAAAGAAGTGAACAGAGACAAAACATTCCTGGGACTTAATGGTGAGGGTTAAATATGGAGCAACAGCTGGGGTTGTGTCAGTCAAAAAGTAGATAATGGGAGCTGGGATTAACAGGGGGGTCAACACAAGTCAGTGACAGAATTCCAACATGGAGTTCAGCCTGTTGGACCATTTCCACTGCTATTCCTAAACTGTTCATTCCAATACTTCCATGACTCCTGACTTCACCTAAAAGGAGGTTTAAAAAGGGAGTTTTTTTCTTAAAACTTGAAACATCTGAAATAACTGGTTGTTTGCTCCAAGCTTAATACCTGCTAAAACTGTTGGACAAAAACCTTATCCATGGTTTAGGAAATCAAACCCTATTATTCTGGCAGAGAGCATAAGGTGGTGCTAGAAGTCATAAATTACCAAATTCCAAACAGGTATGTAAAACTGGGAAGCTAAAAGACGATTTTCTAGTTGGATTTTCCTCTGTCGCTTCAAAGCGGAACAGAAGTTGTCAAATAATAGCCAAAGTGGGAAATGTTTGTGTTAGAAATGTTAACTGGAAAGAAATGTGAGGCACTACCTGCTGCTGGCCATTGCTACTGACATTTAAGTTCATTTTGAAATTATCCACATATTAATGCATAATTCCTAAGAAAAAGCAATGATTGAGAGGAATTTTCTAAGGGTTTTTAAATTTAGACATTCACCATGTTCTGACTTCCACAGTTTTCCTCAGTCAGAAATGTAAAGCTGGTGTTGCTCCAACATCCTGAGGGCAGTATTTTCTTACTTGTACAAAAAAACCCAGGCAAACAGCAAAAAAAAAAAAAAAAATCCTGGATATAAGATGAATAAGAAGAATTTTGGGGTGCTGGATTCTGATCCACACCACAAATGAATCCCTGGGCATTTATTCACTGACTCTGGCAGAGCTTGCATTGTGCAAAATAAAGTTTTTAAAAAATTAATAGTTCTACTTACACCTTTCCACGTTTATTGATTGATTTCAGTTTTTGGATGATGCCAATCAATACTAATCAATATCTGCAGCTGCTTTTTTTTTTTTCAGTCAGTTCTTACTGGCTTGTACAAAGAAAAAAGAATCCAATCTTGGGTAAGTGTGTGCTGGTTTTATACACTCCACATCATGTTTGAACAAGGTGAGATTGCAGGTTAAATTGCATGGAGGTCCAGATACCTAAACAGACTGCAAAAAATCCCTGGGAGATGATGTTTTGAAATTTTAATATAGAACAAATGTCACTATACAGCAATGGGGAAGATATAAAGGACTTCAGAGTTCAATAACAAATCCAGAGTTGTTATTTGAAACAAAAATGTAGCTCCTGAGGACAATCAGTTCCGTTTTCCAGCAGCAGTTACACTGTGTGGTCATAACCATTTTTTCCCTTTTATACAGGAGTCTCCAGGTGCACATTTTTAATGTATCCCAGCAGTTTCCAGTTAATGTTTTATATTTCTACAGCTATTATTTTCTGTTGAAAGAAAACTAGTAAAGGTTCAGTCAAGAAAGGGAAAACAAAGGGAAAAAGATCAATATTAACACTCTACAAATATTGACTTAGCAAAGTGACTTTGGTGTCTTTCTCCCCCAGGAATTTATATTGAATGAGTGATTTATTTAAAAGAAAATACTGATAGGACATATGAGTCTAACTAAAAATCAATATTTTCAGGTTACAGCGCATATTTACCAAGCAATGCCCAAGAAACTGAATATGCTCACAGATCTGTTATTTATTTCCAATTACCTTTCATGCAGAGGTTTATGATACACAATCTTTCAGACTACTTAAGCATTTAAAGTTCTCACCAACCTAATAAATTATTAAATTTTAAATTTCTCAAGAAGTCATTACATGTTTTCTCCAACAGTGGTTTCATTTATAAAAACCACATTTAGTTCTATTAAACCTTCACACCTGAAAAATTATTTCCAATAACTTGTTGTCAGCAAAACCAACAGTATATAAAAATGTTAATAATAATACGTATCAGGAAAGCTCTCAGTAGTTTATAGCTGCCCTTGACAAACTATTAATAAAACATAAGACACCATTTTTCTCTGATTTTTAGCTTATTTAAAATGCAATAACACAGGTGCCTAGAGGAAAACACCATCATTTCAGTGTGATACCTTCATTGTGTCAGGCTCAATAATTAGCTTTGTGTTCCTGCTGCTGCTGGCACCCACAGTGACAGTGGTGGAGGTGGAAGCTTTGCCACTTTGAGCTGATGAAGGTCTTGAAGGAGCTCTGCTGTCACCTACAAACAGAGATATTTAATTACATTAATTCAAACCTCTTCTAGTGCTATTTATCATAAACCTTGCATTCAGAACCACAAAGAAAACTGGACGACAAGAACTCAATCAGAGAACTTCCCTTCACCACTGCTGTGTCATTTTTGCTCCCATTTGGTATTGCCCAGATTTGAAGCAACTTGCAACAGCACAAACTACATCCCAATATTTCATCCTTGGTGCCTCTGCAGTCTGTTCACCATGGACTTGTTCCAGTTTGGGAAGGTTTTGAAGTATCTTTATAACTTCAGGAAGGACCTTAAACTCTCCTATTAATTGTGCTTGAAAAGCAGCCTCAAGAATTGAAACAAACACACAGTTTATTGATAAATGTTTAAGGTTTCATCTCTGATCTGGGAAGGAAATAAATAACTTGCCTATGTTGCAATATCTGAGCATTCACCTTCTCTCTTCCCTCTGGACTGTGTCACATGACAATCAACAAAATCCATCCTTAGGAATCTGAGAGCTTCATGGATGCAGCCATGTGAACATATTTTACTGACACATTGATGAGATTGCCACATTACATTAATCACTAAAATCCTCACTAATCTGAGAAAAATTAAACAAAAACTCAACTGCTCATTAAGCCAGAGCTTCATCTCCAACAGAAAAAACATAAAATGTAAGAAATATAAACACCTTTAGCTAGTTTGTGATCAGTTTTCCTAGAGATCCTCGGGGATGGTTTGGACACTGGCAGTGTGATTCCTTCAGAGGAAGTTTCAGTTTGATTCCCAAACTGCTGCTGCCTCAATCGAGGGTCAACCTCCAGCCTGTCCCTTGCAGCCTTGCAGCACTGCTCACTGGTGGTCAGGTACAGCTCACAGAACTTGAGATAAAAAAAGAATATTTCACGTACCAGGTTACCTTTCTCATGGTTTTAAGGAGTAAAATGTAGCATTAGCAAAGAAAGGACAGGTCAGCAGAATTTTCTCTTCAAGACCAGTATTAATTTAAATTTTCATTAATCAGAACAACCACTCAAGTATCACAGTAAAATGCAGCCATGATTCAACATGGAGGTCCAAATATTGAATAAATACTAAGCGTGACTTTCAACTCTTTCTTTCTAGATATTTGAAGACTGATTTTTAACATAGGATTCTCACCAGTTTTCCTCCAATGAAACCATATTTATGTACAAATTTTTGTGGGCTGTTTATTCAAAATTTAGAATCCTGGGGTAAGGTCATCACTAATGCTCATATTGTCAATAACACAAGAACAAATTTCACTCTAGGCCTTACCTTGTTGTAGTCAAGTTTGCCACTGCAGTTAAAATCAGCTTGTTTAGTAATGGTGGTCACTTCCTCCCAGGTCATTTTATCACCTCTCTGCAAGAAAAAAAATCTGCAATTTTATTTCTCTCCGCAAGAAAAAAACAGCTCAGTTTGGGTTCCTAATCAAGAAACCTGTTCACCTACAGTGAAATTTCATAAACAATCAAAGAGTCTTTTAATATTCTTTCAGGGAATCTTATCTTGCCATAGATTTCAATCGATTTTGATTCAAATCATGGAAACAGAGATCAAAATCACTAAAAATTATGTCCTTACAATGCTACTAAACACTGAAGAGAGAAATTGTATCAGTTTATGTAATTCTGTGGTGTCTTCTGGAAACCCACCACAAAAATCTTCCATAAAATGGGGAATCCCAGCTCTCAGTCATTCTTGCTTATCTTGTTTTACCATCTAATTTCTAAAATCTCTACTAATTAAAGATGCATAATTAAGTTTCTAGTGATACTTACTGTTGTAAGAATTCTATAAAGTTCATCATGGAAAATATATCCAGCCTTATCTGTGTCTATTTTTCCAAATGCTTCGAGCAGTTCATTTTTTGTAGCTGGCTTTTCTTTTTTTAAAATAGCACAAAAATCATCAAAATTCAGTGAAGTTGTTTGTGAAGTCCAGTATTTATTAATGGTCTTCTGAGAAGGATTTCTTCCAGCCTGTTGAAGTACTGCACAACAAAACACAATATTAAATATATATTCCGGCTGTTAGGAAAGGACTTTTCTCCAAACATCCTTGAGTCACTTTCCATGTTCAGATTTTTTTAAAGCCAAATCACTCCAAGTGAAAAGTGGGTCTGAAGGACAGTTTTGGTTATGATCTTGATCAAAATATCCATGAACTCAAAGACAGCCTCAAGTCTAAAATTCAGCTGAAATCCAGTGTCTTAATATCAAGAACATATTATTTTTAAACCTGCACATTATTAGATCCTATTTCTATGAAGATCAACATCATCTTTGCACTTCCTTTGCCAAGAACTAAGATCTAGAACAGAATTTATCTGAGACAATATTTTGTCACACCTGTACATTTGAATGTATCAATTCAAATTATACAACATGAATTTTAAAGGAAAAATTATACCACCAGGCAGCCAATGGCACACATGCAACCAGTGCCGTGGATGTTACGCCTGGCATTCTCCAAAATGAATTTGCTGGATCTATTTGCCTCTTCAAGGTCTTTACTGAAAACATCCTTTCACCAGTTTTCAGTGTGATGAAGGTATTACGTTAAATGGAAATTAAATTCAAATTACAGTCTACCTGAAATGAGAGGCATGTTTTTATATCTTCCCAAATAATCAAGTCTTTTAGGGAAGCACAGGAGATCCTCCATCTCTACCTGGGCTGGCATTTGATTTTGAGCCAGCTGAGCAGTGACCAAGCTTGTGCTGGGAACTGCTCAGGAGCATCTGTGAAATGAGGCAGTGGCATCATTACAATGCTCAGTGGGAACTGTGTCACCAGCAAACCAAACAAACAAAGCAGGCACCTTTGTTGCTAATCCCTGCCTCAATGCCAAGCACTAAATAAAGATTTGTGCCCTGTCACCTCTGCTGGAGGAGCCAGGAGAACAGAGCAGGGCTCACATCTTTATCTGAGCCACGCCTGGGCACTGAGCAATGGTTTGGGGATTTCAGCGTCAAGGGCAGCCAAGGAAGGGCAGTGACTCTGTGGGTTTGTTTCCATGGATAGCAGAGTTCCCTGGAATGTCAGTGTATTGCATGACTATATTTAACAGATATCCTTCAAATATACAATCCTGTATTTTTGTATCTCCAGGGAGATCAGCACTTGCCATTCCCTACGTGCCTCCCAATTTGTATTTGTGGAAGTTCAATCAGACTGCACCTTTTATTTATATTATTTTATGGTCTGATTCTGCTAAATCACTTCAGTAATATTACAACAGGAAATGAAACTACTGTTTGTGGATAAGCAAAACTCCTACAAATAAAATTTCACAGGGCCAATCTCTCAGTGAGACTTTAGTTTAGAATACCAGCCAAACCTGATGAAGCAAGAGATGCTTAACCATTGGCACCACTTGTTTGAGAAATGCTAAAAATGACTTCAGATGAAATACAAGTCTCTAACTCTCAATGATTACAAATTCCAAAATAATTTCTTAAATATCTCTGAAAAGATTGGGAGTCTAAACAAGTAACTGCCCTCTCTAAGTTGACCTTGAAAGCAAATTGCCCAAACACTTGCTGTGTAGCCAAGTGGCATATGGATAGAGATGAAAGCCAAAGCATTTATTAAAGAGATGACATTTGTTCACACCACCCCTCTGTTAAAATCCAGATTATCCCAAACTATCATTAGGATGTCATAAAGGCCCTTTTATTGCAGCTGAGAAAGCCTAGAGAGCACCAAGTCACAAGCTGTAGGAATGTCCTTGCTAATGGGTAGAATTTCATGTTCTGGTGTAGGGAAAGAAGCTACAATCAGCGCAACAGAGAAGTTCACTCAGCTTTTACAGTGATGGTTTCCATGAAAAACCTTTTAATAAAGAACAAAAATGCTCTAAGAAAAACAAAATCACCTCCCAAACAGAGCACACAATCCTACAACTCCAAGAAACTGCAAAGTTGGAATTGTATTTGCTTGAGAAATTTTTTCTGGGGTAGTGAAACCTCTTTCAAAACTGAAACAGGTTATTTATTACTCAGTCTTACCTTACTCCTTCCTTATCTTACCTGGTCACTAAGATATATTATTAAGAAACCAACTTCCATTTTTCAGGTAAATTTTTCTCACTCCCCTTTGAAATTCCTAAAGTTTGCAAAACAAAGCCCCACAGCTTTCAGTATCTACCAACAGCCTTATTTAGTGCAGCTGAAGCAGTCAGAGGTATTTTTGTCCTATTGTACTGCTGACAACACCACCACTTATACACAACTACAGTCTGGATGAAAAATGAGAACTTTTGATTCCAGTCCATGGAAGTGTAATTCAGCAGGAGATGACATAAGGAGTAAGAATTCTTATGGAACACCAGTTGTGGTGATATTCTGTGCCAAGACAATGGCCCACTCTAAAATGAACCCTTCATACTGGTGACTTGCAGGTAAAAAGCTCTGTCTGCTATTCCCACTTCCAGCAGGCATCCAAAACTACTCTCAATTCCTTAAACCAGTTACTGAGTTTATGCCCTGGGATACTCTCACTGTAATCATCCCAGGTAAGAGTTAAAGGGGAAAAGATCCAATCATTACCTAAACTGAGTTGTTCCTTTGATTTAATATTTTCTAAGCTGCTTTTTAAGACAGTCAGATAAGCTGCTCTGCAGTTCATGTAAAAAATGGCTTCTTCTGCACGCTGGGACTTCTTCCCTTGGGAATTTTCCGAGTGTGTGGCTTTCTGATTGCCGGGACTGCTGGCCATCCTGTGAGGGATACAATTCCAGTTAGAATTTGTAACTGTCTTAATAATGGCTCTGTTTGTCCCCTGAAACACAGACTAGCCCCAATTATCCAAACATCTAGGTCATACCCTTTCTATCCTCTAAATCTGGGATGGGAATAATTATCTACACTTGTAGGTAAGGACCACAAGATCCACAAACAGAAACGAGCTTGAGCTCTACTTATGATTCACAATTTATCCTTCATTGGCAGTAAAAAGTTTAATTTCACTGTATTTTATTTAGTTTCAGACATTTGATATTACAATTATTATATAATATAAAAAGCATAAAAACACATTTTCACGTTATCCGTGAAACAAGGCTTTGCCACCTATATTTTCTCTTTTTACACTTATAACTCAACAACACATATGGATAAGAATAAAATTGGTCAAAATTGGAACTCTTAATCTTCGAAAATGCCAAGTTAAGCACAGAATTCTATTTCTAAGAGTTACCTAAATATAAATAAATGTGCATAAAACGTTAAAAATAAGTGTGCATAAAACTTTGAGCAACTCAGGCCTTTTAAGTCCAAGGCCCATACAGTTATAAAGGAATGGAAAAAACCAGAAACACATCTTTTTCTCAATTATTAAAACAACTCAAAGCAGTAACTAATGCTGTTTGCTCACCAATGGTCAGCAAACTCTGACAGCAGCTTTCTGCTTCCACCAGGGGTGATTAAGGTTTTTAGAAGGCCATCACAGAGGGACACTAAATCCTGTTGTGCTGTTGCTTTAACAGCCTCTTGTATTATTTTACCCAGTGTTGACTTCAGGAAATAAATTCCAGTATAATAAATGGAATATCTCAAGTTCAGCAACAAGACAACACCGTCCCAGGGTCCCCTTCAGGACTCATTGCATTTTTACTCAGGAGGCCTCAAGCACTGGCACCTTGTTGAGTTATACAGGTCTTTCACACTTGGGAAAGGCAGATAATAATCGCTTATCAAGGATGAAGTACCCAATTTGTAACACCTTGACACTTTAATATTACACAGGCACCAGAAGGACCCCACAGGGACCGCCTGACACAGTCTGGCTCCTGCAAATAGGTGTCACTATAATTAAGCACCTGTGTTACACACACGGAATGGAACTGGGGGTAAAGGGGCAAGGAGGAGAAGAAGAATAAATATTAATTTTCCAGTAACCAGTTTATAAAATGTGAACTCTTGTTTGTACTCCTTGGACTTCCCATTACTGAGATATTTCTTATGTGGGCCAGGAAGTGCTGCCAATCCATCGCTGGGAAATCCAGTGAGCAATGGCTTAGTGACAGCACTGCCAGCAGCCCCATGGCTTAGGCTGGGACATTTTACTGGATAAATGACACTTTAGACAGAGGGGAGCAATCCGGCCCAGGCTTCCAAACAGGGAGAGAGTAAGTTTAGATTAGAGATTGGGAAGGAATTGTTCCCTGGGAGGGTGGGCAGGCCCTGGCACAGGGTGCCCAGAGCAGCTGTGGCTGCCCCTGGATCCCTGGCAGTGTCCAAGGCCAGGCTGGACACTGGGGCTTGGAGCAACCTGGGATAGCGGAAGGTGTCCCTGCCCGTGGAACTGGATGAGTTTTAAGATCCCTTCCAAACCAAACCAGTGTCATATTCTCAGCCCAGAGCACTCAGCGTCATGTCCAGCCCTTCCTTGGACACCTCCAGGGATGCCCTCCCTAAGCAGCCCCTTCCAATGTCTAAATACCCTTTCTGTGAAGAAACTCCTCCTGATGCCCAAAGTCAGACCCTCCACGGCAACACCGACCTTCATGTCCGAGGCTCATCCACACAGAACCCACATTCGCACGGGGAAGCTTCGCTCTGCTCCGGCCTCGTTCACCTGAAACGAGGAAACTTGTCCCCACATGGATCTCATCACCTCCCTCCCCGGTGGGTGCAGGGAGCGTCAAGGGCTAAATTTGCCACCCACCGTAAAAAAAAAAAAAAAAATTACAACCCCCTTACCGCAGCCCTGAGGGGAATCAGCCCTCCCCCAGCCCTGCTCGGCGATCCCTGAGGGACTCCTGAGGCGCGTTTGGCCGCCCCGAACCTGCCGCCCGAACACCCCCGGCCCCGGCCCGGCTCCTACCGCGCACAGCGGGATCCGACGAGCGCACACCGACACCGGTCCCGGTCTCGGCTCCGGTCTCTGTCCCGGGGGTCCCGGTCTCGGCCCCACAGCCTTGCCGGGCTCCTCGGCCCCGCCCCGGCCCGGCCCGGCCCGCCCTCGGCGCCGTTTCCAGCCGGCGGCGTTTGGCGGGCGCACGGCGGGAGCTCTGAAGGGGAGGCGGCGGGAACGGCTCCGGGATGTCGTAGGTGTCTGGGGAGCGGGGCAGCGCTTCTCTCCCTCCCCGTCCGCTTTCTCTCCCCTTCCTCTTCTCCCTCTCTGCTCTTCTTCCTCCTCTCCCTTCACCTGTTCTCTTCCTTCTCTTCTCTTCTCCTCTCTCTCCCCTCTTTTCTCCTCTCCCACCCCTCCCCTCACGGCAGCGGGTCGGTTCCCGCGGGCTCGGCGGGACGCCGTGAGGGGAGCGCTTCTGCCGGCGGGCTGCGGCTCCTGAGCGCGTTCCGTGAGGGGAAAAGTGCGCCCAGAGTCGGCCCGGGGAGGGGAGGAGCGGCCAGCGACGGGGCGGGCTTTGTTTCCTAATGAAAACAGACCGGGAAATGCTCGCGGTGGTGGTGCCTGAGGCAGCGCGGCTGGGTGGGCGGTGCTGCTGTGGGTGATACTCTCTGTAGTCTGCACTTCGGAGGGATCGGGGGCGACTCTGTTCAGAGGTGCCCAGCGACAGGACGAGGATCAATGGCCGTAAACTAAACCACAACGAGTTCCACCTCGACATCAAGAACAACTTCTGCACACTGAGGCTGGCAGAGCTCTGAAGCAGCTGCCCAGGCAGAGCGTGGAGTCTCCCTCTCCGGAGACATTCCAAACCCTGTGTCACCTGCTCCGGGTGAGCCTGCCTTGGCAAGGGGGTTTGGAATGGATGATCTCTGGAGATCCCTTCCAACCCCTGTGTCTCTGTACATCCCATGGATAACACCTGTGGGGCTGTGTGGGAGATGGGCAAGAAGAAGGATCACAGGATGGTTCAGCTTGGAAGCGACCGCAGTGGGTCATCCAGTCCAGCATTCTCAAGCAGGGTCATCCCCTGCACATGGCACAGGATTGCATCCAGGCGGTTCTGGAATATCTCCAGTGAGGGGGACTCCACACCATCTCTGGGCAATCTGTTCCAGTGCTCTGTCACTGCTCAGGAGATAATTTCATCCTCACGTCCAGGTGGAACTTCCTGGACATCAGTTTCTGCCCATTGCATCTTGTCCCATTGCTGGGCACCACCAGGCAGAGCCTGGTCCATCCTCTGACCCCTCCCTTGGCCACCACTGAAGGGATTGACAAAAAAAGCAGGTTTTGATATGAATTTGGGAAAGAGTGACTTCAAGGTTCACTCTATTGCTTACTACACAGATGGAGCATACACAGGAAAATGGGATCAGAATCAATTTAGAATGATTTACACGGAGACCAGGGATGCAAAAGGGTCAAGGGGACAATGATATGGATACAAAAGATGCAGGTGCAAAAGAGTTTAGCAGCACTTAATCACTGACTGATTTAATATTTATAAAGTGATTCAATAGGATTTACTACAATTACAGCAGTGACTAAATTATAGATTCACACACACACTCAGGTGCAGAGATGTGGGAAGGAACTGCAGGCCTGTGGAGATCAGGGCATGACACCCCCCATGCCCATTTTCCATCAGGCTGTATCTCTTCTTATTGTCTCCAATGGGAATAAATCCTGCTCATTTTTCTCCTATATTTTGCAATTTATCAAGCAGTAAGTAATTAATCAAGTCATGAAAGTCTGGTGCTGCTCTTGTGTATCTCTGCTCATCGTGGGCTTCTGGAGATCAATAAAGAAAGTTCTTTAACCCGATAAATATTAGGCACAAAATAATCACTGCAGGTTGTACATCTGGCTGTAAACATGTGCCATCATACTCTGCATGGTTAAGAAAATAAATTAAACCTTGTCAGGCTAATTCAGGGGTAGGAAGCTCTGGTTAAATACTCTCCCCACATGTGCCTCATCTTTCTGTCCCCTTTTCTTGTTCCACTCTGACATTTGGTTCTACACTGTAGTCAAAGTGAGCCATATAAAAAAAAAAAAATCCAAGCTAAAAGTGGTGCTCTTCATGTTGTTTCCTAAAATACTTTTGTTTGCACATATTGTTTTTTTGCCACATTCTTCTTTCGGAAGATCTGAGAGACGACAATTTGGCCAACAGGGTTTTCATGTGCGGGGTCAGGATAAATTTGGTTTCAGGGATCCAAGCCAGGGTCTGTGTGTAGACTTGGAGCATAAATTTTAAATAATTCTGATTTAACTTCTCGCATTATGGCATTGAAAAGACAATCATTAAAAACAAGCCCCTAAGCAAGCCAGGCTATTGGGTGACACGAGGCAAGGTTGACCTTCTAAATAAAGCTAAAATCGTGTCTTCCAATACAATATTCCAGCTCTTTCCAATGCTGAGGTGCTTGGAATGAGGCTCCATCTCTGCTCCCATAGTTCAGGGTGCTTGCAGAGAGACATTTGGACAATGTGCTGCTCTGCTGCTGTACACAATATTTGACAGACTTCGAAGAATGGAGCTTTGATCAGTTTCCCCCTAAGAAATGTTCTCAGTGTTTATAACTTAGTGGGATTTTCATGTAGTTTCTCATTTATTTCATCCTTCAGCTGTGCCAACTCCCGATCCTGCGTTTCCTTCGGCTTTCAGCTTCTTTTGAAGTCTGTCATAAAAACTTCCATCAGAACATGCCTTAGTGTAACATGCAAATACATTGGCCCCCAGAGCATCCTTCCAGTGTGGATGCATTAATAAATGGAATATTCCTCTGCTGCCATGAGCTGGAATGTGTAATGGTGTCGGGATTCCTTGAGCAATATGGGGTTCTCTTTAAAAAAGAAATACATTGTAAAGAATTCCATCAAACTGTTACAGCCTTGGCTGCCCTTTGGCCAGAATTTCAGAGGCATTTTTAATTTAAATGTTACCTGTTTACTTGGCTTTTTTAGGACAGGATATTTCTTTTCTCTGTTTTGTAATAGAGATAGCTGTAAAACAGTTTTCATATAAGATCCTTGCCTGAGTTACATATCAAAGATGGGTTTCCATTCTATTTTCCCAATCCTTTAATTTACAATTTTGGAATAGCAACATAAATTTTTAAAGGATATGTTTGGAATGAGGTCATCTAAATTCCTTACAAGGCAAAACATTCTTTTTCCGAGATGAAAACTGAACTAAGTTCTTGAAATATGATGTATATTCCAAACCTTGTTTAATTCAATGTAATATATATGTTTCTTGGGGACTGTTCTTACAAAGATTTTTTTTTTTTCCTCATCGTTTTATATCATGCTTTAAACTATTGTTAAGATTTAGGAATGTGCTTAAAAGTTTCAGTTGTCTCTGGGAAAAATAGTCTTAATTTATGTTGACCTTTCTTTCCTTGGAGCATTTAGCCTGCATTCAATAAAATTTTGATGACTGCTCTTTAGAAGACAGCTGTACCATATAAAGTATTATAAATATTCAGCTTTCCTCTTCCAGTGTTGCCATTAACAGCTGGGCATCCAGTTCAGAGGAGCAGATTTTGCAGAGAGAGCTTGGCATGTTCCTGAATCAGGAGAGGGAAGAAGGGAAGCAAACAGTTTCTTATGGTTTGGGGACCTGTAAAGACATAGAGCATCTGTTCCCCAGTTAAGTCATAGTCTGGTAGCACTGAATCATGTTAAGAGCTAAAATGATGGGAAAAACTACTTTTTTCACCTTGGCTGTACCTGTGTCTTAAATGTCTTAAACATTATTTCGACTAAAGGCAAAATAATTTCAAGCCTTGCTCAGAAGGTATGTAAATGAAAATGCTTTTGGGGGGATTTTGTTGTTTATAGTCTTGAAGAAAAAGATAAATACTCAGCATGATTTCACTTCAGTGCCTTGATTTTATCTCTGGTATAAAATGGAGAATCAGATTTTCTTAGGCAAACACTTTATCCTTCTAACCAAGCAACATTCTTGGTACAGTGAATGGATTTGCTTTGGATGCCATCAGTTTTCCTGTGTAAATGTGAAACCAAAAAAAGGAAACTGTCTTTCACATTATCAACTATAGACCTTACTAACAGAAATCTTTGTGCCTAGATGACCATAAAACCTGTCCATATTTTTCTCTTGCAGGGCTAAGAGAGCATTAAATTTGGACACTGTTAAAAAAGATAACGTAAGTATTTTTTGGTGTATGGAGCCATCTGGGCCGTATAAATAAATATGTACGTGTGTGTATCTATATCTGTGTGCAAAAATAAATGTGGATATGAACAATCTATTTCATTTTAGCTGCCTTTAAATTGTTACAGATTGGATGTTGTCTGGGCAAATCTTAAAGCACAAAATTACTGCTGCAAATATTAGTATAAAATTTATTGTATTTCATTTGTCACAGAACTGCCTGGCGTTAAGTAATGTACATCTGCATGAATCACTTGAAAAATGTGCATCTTGTTATTGCCATCACTATTTACCCAAGAGCTGAATGAGTTAAGATCCTTGCTGAAATCATTTATTAGAAATTAGCTCCATTATCCTGGGAAGCAAATGTTCTGCCATGTAATTGTACATGTGACAATATGGAATTATGATAATGCTGTAATCTGCATATTATAAACTGCAAAATTGAAATGAAAACATTAAAGGCATTTTCATGTCAGGGCTGTAATTACCTCCCTCAGCTAATCTGGCATAATGAAACAATAAACTACTAACGCTGCCATAAATTTCACCGCAGTTATCACAATAAAAATAAAATTGTACTGTTGCTATTATTTTTTGTAAATGCAGCTCCAGCATCCTCCCAGCCACCAGCATGTCGTGACATATGTCAGTTTATTATCTCTCCACAGTGGCTGTTGCTGCAGCCAGCAGTGCACAGGAGCTTGGGAGGATGGCGGGGTGGAAAGGAAGGAAAATTTTGGAAAAGTACAGAGAGAAAGAGCTGGTCAGCAAACGAGCTCCCAATAGATCTCCATGCCTGTGTGATTTTGGAGAGGGTTTTTTTATATGCAGCACGTATTTGGAGGCCTCACTGGTATTGAGCAAGGTAGAAATTCGCCATTTCAAAATTTTCTAGATACTTATTTTTTTGAAATTTAAACAGAGATGGCAAAATACCGCAGTGGCACTAAAAAAAAAAATAATTAGCAGTTTAATTAGCAGCTTAGTGTACCATTACCCAACTTGTTCTGCTCAGAATGCAGCTGTGACTGTAATTTTGCATCTGTTTCTTGGGCTGTAGTAAGGTTTTTGTAGATGAGTGGTCCAGCTGAAATTCCATGGAATGCTTTTCCTGCCCTAAAGCCTTTCCTTCCCATGAGATAAAAAGAATTACTTGATGCTTACCTGCGGTCAGGTTCTTGTGCAGCAAAAAGGTGATGAAAAGCCCATTTGAATGATAGAAACTTTTAGTGGAGACTCGGTGATGTGGCTTTACACTGATTTTGAGTTCACACGATGTCCCCAATAGATACATGTCAAAAATTTAAATTAAATAACTTTGTAGAAGGTAAGAAGGAACAGAAAGAAGTAAACACGCATGGTTTGGGTGAAGTATCTTTTTCATCTTTGCTGTTTCTATTATTTCTTCCCTGTTTATCAAGAGTCCCACATTCCATGAATCAAAATATTCATGAACTAACCAGATCGGGAATGAGGATTTTTGGATTTTTGGAATGTTAGCGGAGTATTGTTTAAAAATTGTGTAACTGGAGTGAAACTCTTCTTCCTGGAAGAGAAAAACTGACAAATAAATACTGTTCTTGTAAGTGCTACAGGAATTTTCTCCAGGAGATTGTTTAAAATAACCTTATCCATATCCAGAAATGGATGAGGTGACTGCTGTTCAAGCAGGAAAGATAACCTGAAATGTTTGGAGATTCTCCCTGTTGAAGAGAACATTTGATGACATGTAAATCCCTACATTGGCATTAATACTTCAATTAACATTTCATTTAAAGATGATTGGAAACATTTCTTTAACCTGCTTGAACGTGGCAAGACAGACTGAGGATTTCCATCGGGTGTAGTTGAAATACTGATAGACTGCAACAAGAGTATAAATGAGCGGTGTGAAATTACTTAGGGTATTTGAGACTAAAACCAGGCAGAGGCAACTGGGCAGCAAATTAAATCCTTTAAAATCTGGTGGAAGTCTCACTACTGATGACCACCACTAGCACTGGTGGGTTGTAAAGTTTTGGGTTGGTTTTTTTTATTTCTGTACATGAGTAGTGCAGTGAAATCCCAGTTTCTCGTCCTTGCAATTCAGCATCCATGCTAGAGCGTGTTCCAGATAATCCCAGTTCGTATTCCAGCATTGCAGACTTGTTCTTCTGAAAACTTTTCTGCACAAATCCTTTAATATCATTAAGTAACTCTTGTATCATTAGACATATTGAAACCCTGAACCAGAGACAAAATTTGGATTTAAGGGACTTACTTCAGATTTTTTCAATTAACATTTGTTTAAAAAATGGTTAGAAATAAGTTTTGATACAATTAAAATCTAAAAATACTTGTGTCTTAAATTCTCATTACTGGAAGAAAAATAATACCAGGCTTTGGCTGCTTTAAAAAAACTCCAACCATCCAGGTGATCATGCCAGAATACCTAAATCCCTGGAAAACATACTTTTTCTTTATGGAAACTGGGAGACAAAGTGTTTGAAGGGATTTTTTATTTTTTAGAGTCAAACTAATCTTATTGAGCAGAGGGAGTGATAAAGAAGCTTGACGAGCACAAAATCACCCCCTCCCCAACATTTAACATGGTCTTTCCATAATGAGAGCACATAGAGTCAGGAATTACTTAGGAAAATCTTACCAGGCAGTAAAAGTCCAGAGAGGTTTTGTCAATATTCATCTGGATTTTTTTGTGTTTTGCTCCATTTCAGCCACGTGATGCAACCCCTCAGAGGGCCAAAAGGAGCAATCTGAGCTCCTACTCCCCGACCACAGGCACGCGCCAGATGAGTCCCTTTTCCTCTCCCACGAGCCACAGTGCACAAAGTCCCAGGAAACCCCCAGCAGAGGGTGAGCCAAACATTCCAGCTTTCTTACTACAACAATGTCCTGCTTATTGGCTGCATTTAGGGACTTCTCTCTCATCTGCTATATTTGATGTATTTTTCCTCTCGAAGAATTTTCATCTCTTCTGGAAAAGCTGATGTTGGGTTTTAAAGCTTGAATTTTTTCAGAGTAAATCTTAGGGGTGTTTATGAAACAACTGAGTGAGGCAATTTTTAATTAACGTAACGCTGAATGTCATCAGCTCTCAGAAAAGGCACGTTTGTATGATTATAATAATTATATTATTTCCAGTTCACTTTAAGATAGACGTCCACTTAGTTACACATTCACAATTTTTGTTGCAAACTCTGATTGCTCAAGAGGCAGATTTTCAGTAGACTGACCTGCTTTTATAAAAAATATACTTTTATATAAAAAAAAATTGTGGTTGTGGCCTCTTTAAGTGTTAAGGAACCCTCAGGTCACCTGGTGTAACTTTTTTATTTTAGAAAGAAGAATACAAAGGGATCTTTGGTCATCTTTCCCTATAGAGCTTTTATTTCCTTGCAGTACAACTCCTATAAAAGATGGTTAAGTCTTGATTTGAAGACTACAAATTATTTAAATAATAATAATTTAAAAATGCATCACTTCCCTTGTTAGCAAATTCCTCATTCAATTACTTATTAAGAAAAAATCCCCTGTCTGATTTTGAATTTGTCTGGCTTTAATTTTCAGCCACTGGTTTTTGTTGGGTTACAGAGCTTTTTGTGCCCCAGAGATCTTGGAATTTATGTGCCGTAATTGAGGCCTCACCAACATTAATGAATTATGATGAGTAAAAATATTCTGAGCAAGGTGGAACAACCGCTGTTGGAAATTTGTCTGGGTGTCTGCAGATTTTAGCTATTGCACCATGTCCTCTCCTGATGGATCTGCAAAAGTGGAGCTTCCCTCCAGGATTTTATATTTTATCCTAATTCTTTATCCTGCTGCCAGTCTTCATTTGGACCTGGCTCTGTGTCCTCGTTCCCTGTTTGTCAAACATCTTTAACACATCCCAGGTTTTGATGAGCACTGGGAGCATCCATAACTTCCCCACCAAGTTCTCTGCTGATTCCACTTCTCCCCAGGGCAGCTGTTCCTCTCTGCCAGTTCAATTTGCTTCTTGGAATTCAACCCCACTGGTTTCCAACTTCCTTCTTGCTGTGGAAAGCAACTGTTCCAGGGAGCAGCATTCTGACTCTGTTAGGGAACTTAGGTCTTTGGCCTGTAAATTTATCTACTCTTTTTCTACAGAGATAAAGGTATTTTCAGAGTATTCCCAGGCCAGATTTCCATGTCTGATCACATGACCACAGCTGATGGATAATTATTCATTAATATAACTCTAACCATCTCTTTTTTTCCTGTGTTCATATAGCTACAAAATGGTGGTGTGTAATTATTCAATCCCAGGTTCCAGGTTGTCCATTTAAACCCACAATTTCTGTTCTCCTTCTAAAACCACAGTACTGGTCTAAAAGTATGACCTGTGTGATAATTGATGACTGATTTAAGTCCAAGTTCTATTGACTACTTAGATTTAAAATGAAATCTTTGAGGGTCTTAACTTTTAGCTACTGCATTAAAGCTTAAACTTTTATAGCACTTTGTCATTCTGAAGTGTTTCTAAATGTTTTACAAAATATTAAAATTAAAAGTTAATTTATCCTTGAGTGCTGAGACTTGTATGTAATAATTTAGATCTAACAAGAAGAAATCAAAGTGTTTAATGCTGAGTGTGGTCTCTCTTTTTTAGTCTGATGGCAGAAAGGAGATTTATTACATTGAAATGTGGAAAGCACCTCATTCCACAGGGTCTGTCTGGGATCTGTACATTTGTTAAGTCCATGGTAAATTCCAAATCTTTCACTTAAAGATGAATTTACAAAATCTCCACGTTTTGTGATGTCTTCAACTTCAGCCACAATTAAATCATTTCTGATAGTCAGATGTGACTTTTTTATTGCTGGAACAAGTATTGATAGACAAGATAAAATTTTAATCTGGTTTTGTTCTGATCTGATTCCTGTGGGAATTGTCTAAGTCACGTAAATTCAGAAAGTCTTTTGTGGTCAGAGGTCACATTTATCCTGCCCCATCCATCATATGCCAAGCTGGAATGTTATATTGTCACTAGAGCACATTTGGAGCCTCTGGAAGCAATTTCCAGTATCTTTTTGGTTGTTTATAAAATGGACTTAGGGCCAGGCAGGTTTTATAAAGGGAAATGGGAGTTTCATTGCTCGGTCATTCCAGCATTTTTAGGATAATGCTCCATGTTAATCTGCTGTATTTAGGCAGTTAATAGGATAAAAGCTCCTGAGAAGAACACGGTAAATATCTGCCAGGATGATTCTAACTTCCAATTATTAATGCTGTAATCCCAGATTTTCCAGGAACTGAGGAGAGGTCAAATTCCAGAAGTGTAAATTATAAATAATTTAGTGTGGTTCAATCCAAGTCCTGCTTTCCAAGTGAGCTTTGGGGTTTTTCCTCTTCCTAAAAGGTCATTCAGCACTCGAGGTTCCCACTAACACCATCTTCAGGTGCTTCAAATACTCCAAATCTTATTTTTATCTTTATTGTGTCTCTTCTTCCTTGTGACCCCTCTGAGGAGATGGGAACGAGCAGAGCGATTCCGAGAGCGGATTATCCAGGAGAGGGCAGCCTCAAACAGAGCACGATGTGTAAGTGGATTCAATTCTCAAGTTTGTTATGGGTGCAGGGCTGTGGTTGCATCTCTTTTTCACCACCAGACAATAATTGTGATATTTATTCAACTAAATATTATGGTGGAAGTTGTAGCTCTTCCTTTTCATTATTGCACTTGAACTCATAATTTGTTTCCAGGTGTTTTTCCCTCTACTGGATGTTTTCCCACATCGTTAGGCTGAAATTCCTTCAGTGTAGGACAGTGTCTTCCAAGTGATGGAGCTGGACAGAATTGTTTGGATGGCATTTAAACAGTGAAAAATAAAATATTAACATTATACCGGTGTAAAACTGTAAATTGATTAATTTTGGGTTTTTTTGTGGCTCAGTAAATCCCTTGGTCAACACATCCAGCCTCATTTCTTAGGGACAGGAACCCGGAATTACAGAACAATTGGAGTAATTAGAGGCCTCATTGACATGGAAATGTTTGCATTCAATAATTCAGAGTGTTTTTAAAAGGTTTGCAGGAGACCAGCAGTGACATTCAAATAAAAACATGTATAAACCAACACCTACATTTAATATTCATGTTAACTTCCATGCACTTAATTTTACAGATGGAAAATACATTGTCCAATACACTGATATAAATCCTCCCAGCTGAGCTGGATCCATCCCCATTTCAATGGAAAAAACCTCTGGGGAACATTGCAAACATGGATTTTCAGTGAGTGGGGACATGGATAATTGGAAATGTTTTCCTTTTTTACACAGGTTCCTGAAACTGCACTCCCAAGTGAGAAGTTCCTTGCCCAGAATCCTGAAAATAAGAGCAAATCTGACAAACCTTAAGGTTTGGTTTGCACTGATTTGTTTTTTAAACTTCTTCTAATATGGGGTTTGAAAGCAAAATTAAGATTTTATATGCAACATTTGAGTTTTAAGGGGCAGGGAAGCGAATAAAAGACTTGAAACCAGGCAAGTTTGACTTGGTAATCCAGAAAATGCAAAAAACCTCAAAACTTTTTTTCAACTAGAAGAGTTGCTTTTTCCAAGTCCTCTGTTTTTGATTTGTACACAAATAAAACTGTATGAAGTAGTTCTCAATTATTATTTATAACTTGAAATATGAATTAACTGCATAGATTTTTATGTCTTTGAAGATTGAAGATCCCTTTGTGTTGAAGTGATTGTACCATTGAATTTACCACTAATGTATCATTATTTAATAGTCCAATACGTGTTAAAATGCAAATCACTGCTCTGTTTTATTCCCATTTTGTTTCCTGACTAAACTGTACATCAATAGCTGAGAAATAATTCAGTGTACTCAGAGGACCGCGTTGAGTTATTTTATGTGGACAAGGTTTTATTTACAACAAGAAAAGAAGCTGATACTAATTGAAAATGTTTTAATTGAAATGTTTATTTAGAAAAGGCATCATTTAGAACTTACGAAGAATTTCCAAATTGGTTTTGGTATGTTGGAAACATGGAGTAGGTATCGGGAATGGGATTTAACAATGATTTTAATTGTTATTTTCCAGGCTTTGGAGGGCAGTAGAGAGCTGGAAAATATAATCGGAGTCTCGCACTCGTCTTGTGTCCTGAGTGCTGAACTGCAGAAAACCCAAGCGCTGGGTGAGGAGGGGGTTCAGTCCATTTATCCCTTTAGAACATTTGCCGATGATCACTCCGGCGGTTCCCTCTGGTACTCCCCAGGACTCGTGTTTGGCTCAGGAAAAATGCACCTCAAGTGTCCCTGTGCATCCAACCAGGGACATAAAAGCCAGGCACACTGGGGAGGCAAAACCTGGAAAAGCAACACCTTTTCTTATGGAAATAGTCGGTAAATAGTTAGATACTTAGTGGGTAGTTAGGTGGGGATTAGGCTAAACGTTTGCACTTGGATTGCTTGGCCTTTCTTCTCCCCTTCCGAGGAAGTTGGTTTGTTTGTTTGCCTGTCAGCAGGATTAGGCTGAATATAAATTTCCAGGCTTTAAAAATCGCTATTCATGTGTCTTGAAATGATGGACATTCCAGATGCTTATTGTGTTGGGATAAGGGCACTTCACAGCTGGCACATCTGGAATACTTTTCCAAAGGATCCCAGAAAGCAAACCTGAAGTGCCTGGACTGCTGCTTTTTGTAGTTGGAAACAGGTGGACACTAAAGCCCCAGGTACCAGAGAGCTTTTCTTCCCGAGCAGTGGAATTCATGCATCACCTGCTGTTGTTTAAATTACCAATTCTTCCCTGACTTGTATTCCAAAGCTCATTCCATTTTCCTTTTGCATGTACATGCACTGCACTGTTCCCACTGCGATGCCAGATCCTTTCTTAGACGGGATGAGGTTACCTGGGAATAGCCTGGGTTTCCATCTGGGTGGGACAGAGCCCAAAGGACAGCTCAAACCTCTTGCTGACACTCCTGTGTCCACACTTTCCCTCAGCTCCTTGGGAAAGAAGCATCTTTTCCCCCATGTTTGAATTAGGAACTGCATCAGCTCTACAAGAAAAAAATGGCAACAAAATGTGGGATGAGGCTTGGAAGCAAAAGTTGTCAGAATTATCTGAATTTTGAAAATTTTTGTTAATTTTTTTGAGCACAGTTACATAGGCAAGAGGGTTTTTTTCCTTGAAATACTTTGAAAGTGAAAGAGGCAGCAGAGGTATTATTTTCTTTGAAAGCTCTGGGGCAACATTTGTTGATTTTGGATTTATTTCTTCGCTAGTGAGTCAAGCAGAAAAACTGCAGCTGTTGAAAGCAAACCATGGAAAAGTCCCTGCCCGAGGTAAGAAACTCTCCATAACTCCTGTGTAACAGATGTTTTGATTCCTTTTGCTTGATTTCTTTTTAGTTCTTTTCACTTGAAATAAGTTGGGTAACCTTTAGGATATGAAAATGATGATAGTCAAATGTGTTTGTTCGAAATACTATGCAAGTGTAAATTGAATATTTGCTGCTATTTTCACTGTATTGGGTATTTCCCCATGAAACTGTGCAAGGAGAAGGAATCATTCATGGCCTTGCAATTGTGGCGTGGTCCAGAAGACTTTCCATACTTTTTATGTATCCCAATTATCCTTGTTCTTCCTCATCCTCCTCCCTCCCACTGTGTTTTCAGTATCACAACCTTGCAGCAAAACCTTTTTCACTTTGTGTATTTTGTGGGGTATTTCACCCACTCCAGGGGGCTGTGAAATCCCAGCTCTGAGGTTTCTTCATAACCAGTGCTGTGAAAATATTTGAAGCTGGTGGCATTTCATCCACAGCTGCTTCAGTGCCTTGGCAGGAAGGAAGGGGACACACAGAGGATTGTTTAATTCCCTCACACGCAGTAAAATCAACAACCCTTCCCCAGAGATAGTCTGATATTTCTGTTATCTTCACACTTTCTATCTTGGAGCAGAGCAAACCCAGAATCAGGAGCAGTGGTGGCATCTCTGCTGTGGGGAATTCTCTTAAAGGACAGAAAATTGATCAAGCTTAGATTTGCTGGGCTGCAGCAGATTAGCTGAAAATGAAAAGGAGTGACAGCACTTTGGAAGGAATTGGGCTGATTTGTGCAGTGTGCAGTTTGTGATTTACAGCTCCCTGTGTCCTCCTGCTGCAGCAATCCCAGCTCCTGCCTGGCAGGGATGGGAACGCTGGGCTGGCACAGACTGGAAGTCGCTGCTTCCTTTGTGCTCTGATCTGTGTACTGCTCACCAATACACGTTTAGAGTTCCATCTTTGCTCCAGGAACCAGCCCCCAACACCCAACACACAGCCAGGCTGCTTAGATGAGAAATATTTTGTGAAGGTAGGGTGGAAAAGAGAATTCTGAGTTTAAGCTGACCGATTTTGATGAAGTTCCAATGTCAGTTTTGCTTTCACAAAGAATAAATTCAATTTTGCAGTCTTGAAAACGCAGTAGCAGGCATGGCAGAGACGTTTGTGATCAAAGAGAAGCATCTGGAGATGTTTTACTTTGCCTTTTAGTTTCAGATGTGGGTTTTTCGTAATTATTTTTAATTAGTTATGGCTGGGCTTAAAACTTATGACTGTTCTGTGGCTTGGTCCAGATGGAATGTCACATCATCATCACATGGTGAGGCATGAAATTTATTTACTTTATATAAACAACCTCCTCTTAAAACAACTTCATACAAAACATTCCTGGCTCAATGGGCAGTGTTGTGCAGAGCTCAGTTTATCATTTTGGGTGACCAGCATGGAAAAAAGGGCATCATTGTTTGGCCATGACTCGAATTTACAGTAAACAAAATGTTTTTGAATAGAAAGTAAGCAAATTGTAAAACAACTGCCAAGAGATGAATTGAGCCGGTGTCCGGGAGTCCAAAATGTGCTTTCTGTGTGCTGGGAATGGATGTGTAGGTTGGGGGGTGCATATTTGAAAGGGAAATTTCATAGGTTTGGACATTCCAGGAGTGAAGGTTCTAAAAGGGGAAGCTGCTCCAGCTGGTTGTTACTAAGGTCAGGGATACTTTGCTTGCCCAAAACCCTGACACAAACCATAGTCATGGCTGCCTGCTGGCCATGGGAGTGCTCCAGAGATCAAATACTTGCAGTGTTGAGGAAAACTTTTTCCAGGCTGTGATGAAATGAAAAACACTTCCTTTTCTGTGGAGCTGTTCATCCTGCTGAGCCCATGGGCAAATCTGATCCTCACTGAGTTCTGAACATTCCCAGCTTTCACAGTGAGGTTAATACGAGTGACAGGTTTGTGCTCTTGGGACAGCAGTGGTGGCTTTTCAAGAGACTGGATCGGGGTTAACTGGATGGATTTTATTCCGTGCCACTTGAAATTACTGATGAAAGCAAAGCTGGAGAGATGAGGGACCAAAACTCCTCAGTTTCCACTTGCCAGTTCAGTTTTGAAGGCTGCATTTATGGTAGAATATAAATCCCATTTCACAGCCACTGCAAAATATAAACACCTCCTTAATAATCAGAGCTCCTCCTCAAACCAGGTAAAAAGGTAAAAATGCAGAATTCCACCATTTATCCCATTTTGTGTCAGTTTGAGTTTGGAATTTGGATGTGCTAAGACTAAACCACTTGGCTCTGGTGATTGCTCGGGGTTTATTTTCACATCTTTCTCAAATAAAGTAAAACAAATCTGTTGACCTTTAGATGTACTTGGGTGTCTGTCCCACCTTTCCTTCCTCTTCCTTGGAGATCTTCTGAGGAAAAGGGGAATACAGCAGTGGATTTTTCGAACTGTAAAACCCTAATCTAAAAACCACATTTATTTTCCTCAGACCAACTTTGTATTTAATTGCAGGGAAGTAATGTCATTATCCCTTTGCTGGGAAAAGCAAGTCCTGGGAACTGGCTGAGCAGAAATTGTAATGCTGGAGGGGTCTGGCCTTGTTCATCTGCCCTTCCCTGAGGAGGAATATCCCTGTTTGTACTCCTGAGCCTTCCCTACCATCACACCTGGGGCAGGGCTGATCTCAGTTCCTCACTGCGTGCGGATTGCCCCAGAGGAGTGTGCTTTGCCCCACTTTGTGTCCTGGGGATGAGAAGCTGTTGTTGCTCAGGCTGAATTTGAATTGATGGCTCCTCATTCTATGCACATGGGTTGGTTTTAGTTTTGGGAGCGTGGGAGTCTCTCCCAGTGGAGGAGAGGGAACAGATCCCAGTCAGCCCAGTACCCCCAGCTTGCTTTTCCCAGCACAAGTGAGGAATCCTGCCCACTGACAGCTCCAGGAGCTGGGTGAGCTTTCCACTGCTCCTTCCCAGCAGGATTTGGGGCTGTTGGGTTGTACCCACACCTGCATTTTATAACAGCCCGAGACTGGAGGAGTCTCTGGGTCGGGATCCAGCAGCATGAGGAGTTTTGGGGATGGAAGGAAGGAAAGGGGCAGCTCCAAGGCTCTGCAGTGATTGAACAGCCTGTGCTATGTAGATGAAATATTAAGCCATTAACTGCAGTGGCAGATACAGAAATGCACATGAGACGTATGACTGGAGGCCCCAGACAAGTACACAGAGAACTGTCAACCTGTGTTGTAGATTTAGGTGTCAGCCCCATTTATTCAGGAATTTCACCCTCATTTTTACACTCTATTTTCCTGCGTACCTTTTTAGAGATGCAACAGCTATTAATTTTTAATTCTGGTGGATCTAGTTTAGAGTATTAAGCTTAATGAAAAATTCAAAAGAATTGTAGTTCTTCCAACATGTAGCAACTCCTACATGAGAATAAATACTGCTTTCTCCCATGAATATAATTATTTTAAATAAAAAAGAAAAGAAACATTAGTTTGGACTCACTTAGTAGCAATTATATGTTTAAGAGGTGTAAATAACTTGCTATCCAGACATTACAAATATCCAGGTGCTCTGTATGTGCTGATGACAACAAAATTGAAAAGAAAGACTGTAATAATTCTGACTGGTTTTCTCTGCAGAAGATATTGATTATTTGTGTGTGGTGAGAGATTTGGAAAATTCAATTAAAGGAGTTGTGCAAAGGTTTCATAAATTTCCCTGGTACAGCGTGTACACAGACATTGCTGCGTATTAAATCAATGCAGCACTTCACAATATATTTTCTTTGAAACATAAAAATAAATAACATTTAAACAGTTCTGCTTACTACAGAAACAAATTTTATTTTCTGTGAAGCATTTAGTCATGTGCTATCACTGACTCATACACATTTGCCAGCTGTAACAAATTTTATAGACGTTTTCTCCAGAGACATAGCTCATATACTATGAATTTTTAAATGAGCAAATGGTGAAGAAGGGATGTCAGCAATATAAAAATTGATCAGTTAAAAGATAAAAGCATAAGTAAAGAGATTTGTATGGTAGTCTTAATAGGTTTTATTAAATAAAAATACTGTAAAAAGACAGTAATGAATAGACTGAAGGTTTTAACTGTGGTTGAGGTGGAGAAAAATTATTCTGGCACATTTAGTAGAAGATTGGTTTTATATCACCCGACAGGTGAACATTTTTTTTCTCTCTGCTTTTTAGATCTGGAAATGTTTTAGAGCAGTCAAAGTTGGGAGAGGATTGTTGGGGAACTTGGAGGGGAAGGAAACTTGGGAACATTCAGCTCTTCTAGTGCCTGTGCGGGCCAGGGCTGGGAGAGGCCATGTCCAAGGGCAGGGATGGCTCTGCCAACCCTCTGGAGCAGGTCTGGGGGGACTCCAGCCACTGCTGACCCTGGGAGCCCTAAAATTGGAGCTGAGGAGAGGAACAGGCTGGGCCTGCACCAGCAACTCCTTCTGCCACAGCCCAGGCACCTTCTGGTCCCCTCCCCTGATCCCTTTTCCAGCTGCTCCGCTCACAGCCATCCTCATCCAGGAGTTCCCTGAATGTTCTCTTTGGTTTGATGGAGCTGAACTTACTCAGGAGCTCTGCATGTAAAAATAGAGAGAGGAGAGTTGTCAGGGCTTTTGTGTCTGTTTTGTTGGGGCTTTTAAGATCAGCTCACTCAGAGCTGAGGCAGGGATGGATGGGATATTGGGAAGGAATTGTTCCCTGTGAGGGTGGGCAGGCCCTGGCACAGGGTGCCCAGAGCAGCTGTGGCTGCCCCTGGATCCCTGGCAGTGCCCAAGGCCAGGCTGGACATTGGGGCTTGGAGCAGCCTGGGACAGTGGGAGGTGTCCCTGCCATGGCAGGGGTCGCTCTGGGTGAGCTTTAAGGTCCCTCCCAACCCCAACCATTCCATGATTCTTTGTTTGGAAAACAAAGCTGAGTCTGTGATATTTTTGTGAATCTGGGCAGCTTCTATCTTTTAGGAGAGCTCAGAGTGCAGGGCAGAGCTCAGCGTAGTGGTCTTGGCATGTTTGGGTTCTTTACTCACCATACAGTCTAAAGGCTGCAATTCATGCTTAAAGGGAGATCAGGACCATAAAGGAATTGCATTTAGCACAAGTAAACCAGCTTGTAATTCAATCTTTTTTCTGTTATTTGCCATACAAGATTGGACAGTCTCCTGTTGTGAGCGATTGTGGGGTTTTTTGTTGGTAATTTGTGTAAACTAATGATGCTTATTAGGAATAAAGCTAAAAAGTGGTACCTGAGGCCAAGTTGGATTGGATTCCTTTTTCTGGAGTAACCTTGTGAGTCCTGGCTTAGGACAGAACCTGGGGTTGGTCTGGGTCAGCTGCAGGTAACGTTGTCCAGTCCAGGGGCAGGTGTTGGTGTGGAGCCACATGCTGGCAGTGTGAGATCCCCATGGAATCACAGTGTGCCAAGGGAGGAGAAATGAGGAGGCCCTGCCCCAGCAGCCCCGTGGCCATGGGGTTTGGTGCCCTCCCCAGCTGGGTTTCTCTGCAGCTGAGAGGCTGAAGCTGCTGGAAATCCCCCTTTGTATGTTCAGTATATCTCTGAATTCTCCCTTCACCCCTCTGTGGTGGGGGAACCAAACACCCCAGAGCCACCAGCCCTCAGGGTGCTGGGACAGAGCTGCTCATCTGCTGCAGGGACCATTTGGCAGTTGGCACTCGCATGCACCTGCTTCCAGACCCTTTCCCACATGTTCTCATTCCCTGAGTTCCTTTCTGCCCTTGCACACTTTTCCTTTGCTTGTCCAGCCACCTGCTCACCCTCACCCAGCCCTGCCCTGCCTGGCTGGGGCTCAGGTGTGGGTGACTCTGGGATGGGTGTGGGTGACTCCAGGGATGGGTGTTCCTCTGGTGCAATCCCTGATTGGGTTCTGCTGACATGGCCCTTGGGGATTCTTATTTATTCTTTTATTGCTGATAGCAAAAAGCAGCACCAGCTTCTCATACTCAGCACGTTCTGTTTGCCATCCCTGCTAATGATGTGACACACGTGCAGCCACTCACCAGGACAAGCTCTGAAATCCCTGCTGAGACACTGTGTTTGAAGGAAAAGGGGTGCTGGGTTCTTCAACCAGCACGGCAACTTATTTAACTCATGTTTGAGGCAGGATTTGCACAAATGCTGTCAGCACACCACTGTTGTTTACCTCTGTGTTGTTTCCTCGTTCACAGGGCACATCCAGAGTGCTGGGAGTGCTGCATTCCTGAACTCACTCCTGGAGGGAAGGAAGGAGCCCCTGGGCCTGCTCCTGGCCTTGCCCAGCACCGAGGCACTGCCAGAGTGACCAGGACCAAGGTCCTTCTTGTAAGCCATGTGCAGAGAGCTCTGGGATGTCCTGCAGGCTGCGAGGGCCTGAGGGCAATCAGTTACTTCTCCGCACGAGGGATTTGTTCCTGGTTTGTTGAGCACCGTGACAAAGTGACTTTGTCAAACTCTGCTCCCCCACTAAAACATCCTGTGGTGTTTCTCCTCATCTTGTTGCTGCTTTGGCTACTTGTCCTTGTTGCAGCATTTCTCCTCACCAGTTTGTTCCTTCTTTGGTTACTTGTCCTTGTTCCTTAAAGCATCCTAAAATGTTCCTGCAGCCCAGGGCAGAGGGGCTGCTGCCCTCCTTGACTTAGGCTCTGTGTGTGTGTGTGTTTTATGGACATCAGATCCATAACCCCAAACAGATCCCATGAACGATGATGCTGCTGTCTAATTGCTATTTATTTTAGTCATTCCTCATCTCCCCATAGGCATTATGTGAAAAATGCATTCCACATCAACCCAAACTTCTCCATCTGCTGGACTGGACTTAAAAGGAGCGAAGAACTGAGTGTAAACCAATCTCCCCAGCAAATCCCAGCTGGGGAGCGCTCGCTGCGCCGGGCAGGTGCACATCCAGATAACATTTCTGGCATCTATTTCAACTTAACAATGTGCACAACCAGATAATCTCAATGTAAATAATCCACCCTGGGTGGCTGCGCAGCCCTGTGTCAGTGGGGTTGGTGCTGTGTGGAAATAAACTGTGGGTTCTGGAGGGCCTTCTCCAGCACCGCCTGGGCTCTAAGGCTGGAGGGAGCTCTGCAGTGCAAGGAATTAATTATTCCGACCCTGGATGGGTTTTAGGTGTTTGCAAACACTTTCTCTGCTGCTGCTGCCACGGCTGGGGACAGATTTGTCATCCACACAAGGGTTCCTCTAAAGTCAACCCCAGCCCCACAATAAAAAGGCCTCAGCTTCCAGCCCAGCAGTAACACACAGGGCTCTGGTAACATTGGCTTTTAGGTCAACATTTGAGTTTAGTTCTGGCATTTAATGCTTTAGGAGCAGAGCTGTTTTATATAAACCAGCTGCTTTTCTCTTTCCTTCTCCTCAAACTCACCCCTCCAGCTGAGTGAATCCCCTGCATCTCACATCCTTGCAATTAGGCTGAAAAAGTGCAGTGAAATGATTTGTACTTTTTTATCAAAGTCCAGCATAAACACAAACACTTGAATGTCCTTTCTCCCACTGCAAAGTCCCGTCCTCAAATAAACTGATTTTTACAACTGGACCTCTGAGCACCAGCAGGATAAATGTGTTCAGGGTGTGGCTGAACACACACACACACTCAGGCTTTGGGAGTTTTAAATTGATAAAAATGGGTTTGCACTTCACTGCCTGTGCAGTCAGACTGGGAAGAAGGTTAGGAGCTGTTTGAGGGGATTGTGTCAGTTGTTCTCATTTCCCCCCTGGTCTCTCAGGCTTTCAGCTGGGGGTTGTTGTGGGTGTAAGGTGTCCCAGCCCCTGGCTTTGCAGGCTGAGGGTACCTGAACCAGCCAGAGTTTCTCTAACCTGGCTGTAACCTCTGGACCTGGAAATTAAATAATTATTGATCTGAGTCTGAAACTGACTGTGCTGGTCTAAATCGAGCTGTTCTGGGCAGTCCTGGAAGAACAGCATCAAATCTGTACAGGAACCAACAGCAGCGGTGGTGATGGACAGCAGAGTCACAGCAGAACTCGCCCCAGGGCAGTTATTAAACTGGGCAATTTTAGGGAGTGGGCGTTGTACCGAGCTCCTGCTGCTCATGCCCCTCATCCCCACCCCAGCGACTGAGCACTCGCTGTGTCTCTGCCCTCCTGCTGTAGCAGGCTTTGGCCTCTGAAGCAGCTGGGGCTGTTAAGAACCATTTCCAGTTCCACACAAGGTGGATCGGGTGACTCTCACTTTATCACCCCCCGAGGCCACCTCAAGGACAAAGGAAAGGGATACACTCAAAACTAATGTTTGGGTACGGGAAGGACGGGCCTGGGCTCTGCTGGGCTAATGAGACCCTGCACTCCCTCTGCTTCCATCCACCTTCATTTTCCTGTCACACAGCCCTTCCTCAGGCTGACAAGGGTCAGGCAGCCATTCCTTGGGGAAAACACGGTGGGTTTGGGATTTCACAGCCTCTGGAGACAAAGATTCCTATTTTGTGTCCTGATACCCACCAGTGCCACTTAGCCTACACTTCCAGAAAGGCCATGCTGTGGGCAGAGCTCTTGCATGCCACAGTTAAGAGTCACCCACAGAAAATCCTAAATACTTGTGAAAAGATGGAAGTTCTGTTGTTTTATAGCAAACTGTGACAGTGCAGGGGAATTGAACTGTGCTCACCCCCAATATCCTTCTGGTTCCTACTCCAGAGCCCCTTTTCCATTCTCTCTGAGCTGCCAGGGGGGCAGTGTTGGCTGGGGGGACATTTCCCACAACAAATAAGCCTGGAAAAACTGCACAAATCCATGGAGCTTGTGGGACTCCATTGCCAGGGCTCAGAAGTGGCCCAGCTGGAAGTTCCCAGAACAGCTGATTCACACACTGAGGCTGAGGGCAGTGACAGCCTGGAATGTGACAGGGGAAGCCTTAAACAAGGAGGGGGGGCATTTTTATATTTATATACAGATACAGAAAAAAAATGATAGACTGACTCCTAATTAAACTATATGACCCTAAATTGCTTTATGATTTATTTTCTTCCTCCATGCTTTGTTATGTTTATAATTACTCAATCAATTTGTATTCTCTGAATTATTGGCTTTGGAGGCTGAGCTGTGTCCAGGGAGAAATTGCAGAGTTGAGTTCAGTTTACATCTGCAAATTGCTGTGCAATTTAATAAGGGGTTTGGGTATTTTCTTTTCAAACTGCACTGCAGCACCTCAGCTTTTATTGCAGTAGAACCAGAAGTTTTGGCTTTTCAGTCCTGTTAGAGAGAGAGCTGCAGCAGCTTTAGAGCCACATCAGAGCTGCTGCCCCCCAGCAAAGGGGGACAGTGACTGATGCCACAAACCAGGTTTGTGTCATAAAGCACCACAACTTCAGTGCTGCCAGGCACGAGTTTCTACTTTCCCTGCACTTCCCTATGCTTTTTATGCTGGGAAAGGAGAAAACTTAATGCTACTTTTGCTAATACAGTATTATAGCATTAATTCAAAATTTGGTCCTTTAATTCGGCATTTTAGCTTTACAAATGGTAACAAAAGTATGACACTTCCAAAGAAAACAAACCAAATCCCATTCCCAATGCTCTTCAAAATATGTCTCCTTTAGAACAGTCTGTGATTGTTTTGTGTTTAAATAAGCAGAAGGTGTTTCCTGGCTTTCCTGGGGCTCCAGCAGCTGTGTCCATCACACACAGGTTCCTCTGCAGTGCTGGCACCTCTCACTGAGCACACTCAGTCCTGGAGCTTCAGCTTCATTAACTCATTTTCTTCTGCCCTCTATTCTTGGAGTCCCAGAGTATCACAACGTTAAAATACACCAAGAACAGCAGGAAGTGCAGGCAGGAAACAACGGCCACAGCCAAGGGGAATAAATCCGGCAGGCTCTGGGGAGGAGGCACTGCAGCACTCAGGACAGACAGCACTGCCATCAGGGACAGGGACAGAAGGAACTGGAAGACAAGGAATGATGGAACACCTCAGACAGGTCAGCTGTCACTTCATTGCTTGGGTGCTCTGCACTCTTCCACACGGCACAAAGAAATGACAGCCCCCCCTCCCCTGGTACTTCGGTGCTGGGAAAAGCTGCACATCAGAGGTAAAGGAATAAAATTTGCTTACCAGGCTCCTGACAATCCTGGGAAAGGACTTAAACCAGGACATGTAACCCTTGAGGGAAAGGGAGAAGGCCTTGAGCTGCAGGTCCTCTGCCGAGGTCTTCTCCAGGATGGAGAAGGAGGCCAGGCACACGGCCAGGAACGCGGGCGTGGTGACGGCGTAGGCCAGGAGCAGCCCGTCCTTCAGCAGCAGGGGCAGCAGGCTGGGTGGCATCAGCCAGGGCCAGCAGCGTTCCAGGGGGGATTCAGGGAATGCAGAGAAAAGGGAAAAGCAGTAAATATATTTATCCTCACTAGAACTGGGGAAGAACAGGGTTATCATGGAATCACAGACGGGTTTGGGTTGGAAGGGATCTTAAAGCTCATCCATCCCACCCCTGCCATGGGCAGGGACACCTCCCACTGTCCCAGGCTGCTCCCAGCCCCAATGTCCAGCCTGGCCTTGGGCACTGCCAGGGATCCAGGGGCAGCCACAGCTGCTCTGGGCACCCTGTGCCAGGGCCTGCCCACCCTCCCAGGGAACAATTCCTTCCCAATGTCCCATCCATCCCTGCCCTCTGGCAGTGGGAAGCCACCCCCTGTGTCGGGTCCCTCCATCCCTTGTCCAAAATCCCTCTCCAGCTCTGTTAATAGTTTCCAACTCACCTGAAAGTTGACACAAGCAGGAACCACGTGGCCATAAAGGGGATTTCATTTATGATTAAGCAGACTGGGCTGGAATGAAAAGAAGAAAAAAGGGTATCAAATATTCCCTAATCCAACAGCACTCTCAGGTTTATGTAGGACATCCCCGTGGAACAGCAGTGCTGGTGACTGTCCCCACAGCCACCACTGAAAGGACAGACCAGCCTGGCTGTACTTGTGCATCTTCATTTACAAATGATTAGAAAAGCAAATGTGCAGAGTTGTTAAAATCTGATATTTGTAAGTGAAAGCATCGTGCAGTAAGATGAGGAGGAAAAGATCAAAATATATCCACAGGAAAATAATTTACTTACACTGACACGAGAAGAATAGATTTTTCATGGACTTGAAAGGAGAACAGGAAAAATGACAAGGCACAGCTGACCTTAGGAGGGAGAGCAGAGATGTGTCAGTCTGTGTGACTGCAAAGCAAAGCTCTGCTGTGCTGTCTGCTGGCACAGGCTCTGCGTGGGGCAGCAGCTAAACGAGCTGAGTTTTCTAATTAACTGCTGCATTTCCTCCAGGGCAAATCCCAGGCACCCAGAGCAGCTCCTGGAACCACCCTCGTGTACCAAAACCGCCTTGTTTGAAAGTTTATCCAAAATTAGTCACAAAGTCCTTCAGGTAGAGCCTCCCTCTTGCTCAGCTTCCCTGACAAGAGCATTCCCAGCAGGGAATCACAACATTCCCACACACAGGCACTGGCAAATCCCACTCATGGTAAGAATTACCCCCACTTTTGACATAAAATTTTGCTCCTCATTGTGACCAGCCAATACAAAAAGGAAACAAATTGTCTTTTCATTCCCCCACCAAACAAAAACAGGCTGTAAAACCAACCAGTTCTTAGGATAACTGTGAGTTTTAGGCAATGTTGTGATAAAATTAAAAAGAGAAATTAGTTTGTAACTCTGAAACTTAAGACCCAGCTCCATACAATGCTGATTTCAAGGAGAACTGCTTTTGCATGGAAGTCATGGCAATGTGCTTCAATTCAATGATGTGACTAAGAGAAGGCAAACATTTTGGAAAATAGGATCATTATATTTTCAAACCACTAATGAGCTCACAATATCCATTTGGGGACTTTTTAACTGAATTTTGCAGCCAGTGAAGGAAGAAAAACTGGCACTTTGGAAGCCAAACAAAAAGAGGAGAAATCCCAGTTCTATATGAGGTTTAAATGTGTGTGGCATCTTCTAAAGGCTCTCCAGAGGAAGATAATAAAAATACGGGGTTAAATAAAGAAAACTGAGCTTAAGGAACAAGTCTGGGTTTAAAGGACAGGTCAGAGCTCTGGATTTGTGAGAGCAAAACACTTTTTAACCAATTCCTTCAGCATTTCATGGCTCCCACCCTCTGTGCCCTGCACAACTGCTGTTGGCACTGCTGGTTGCACTCCAGTGCTTGTGGTGGATATCAAACAAGGAGCAGTGAAAAGCAAACACTCACCAAGGCGAATTTAAACCCTCGCAGGGAAGGCTGGACAGTGAGCTTGATACAGGCAGGGAGCAGGCTCAGGAATGTTACAGCAAAACTAAAGGATTGGGGAAGAAAAACAGATTTAATACATGAGTGACTACAGCCATTAACACTTCATTCTGCAGAGCCAGACCTGAATTCTTCCCTGAGTCAAGGAGCAGAACTGGGAGCTCTGACTTCTAAGAGCATTGAAAGACATTTGAATTCTTTGAATTTGCAAATTTTAACTCAGTTTTAATCAAGCAGCTTAAATCACTATATAAACAAGCAGGGAATTTTTCAGTCATAAATATTCCCAACATTTCTCCCGCATCACTTGGGAGAAAAATACAGTATAGGAAAGAATGCAATTTGAGAAAATTCACTCCTCTTGCAAAACAGTGCAGATAAAAACTGCCTAAAGCACTCCAGTTACGTCTTACCTGAGTTTTAGCTGAGTTCGAGGGGATATTACATTCTTTATCTTTATAAGGACACTTAGACTGCACCAAATATTGGCTACTTTATCCTGGAAGGAAATAAAAAGGTAATCAGTGATAACTATATATAATTACACTCATGTTTGTGGGAACAGTGGGGCCTGGGAGGTGGGGATTGTTGTGTTTTTCTACCATGAGAGTGCAAATAACACTTGCAGGTGTACATCACATTCTTAGATGTACTGGAGATGATTCTGCTCTTCAAAAACGGAAAGTTTCAAGAGACCCAATTAAAACATGCTCTAAAATAAGTGAGAAATAGTTCTTCAGCACAAGAGACAATGACTTAACCCATGAGACCAGACATTTTGTGGAATTAAGGCTCTGAAACTGTCCCTGAGTAAACCCTGGCACGTGGGAATCCTTTCTCACTCTGTGCTGCACATTTCCTGCCATACCTGCCCGCGGCTGTGCTCGCTGCTCGCTAGCACTGACAGAGTTAACCTCCAATAAATCAAGAACTCTAAAGACATTAGCAGTTGTGCTAGGATCACTTTCAAAATTAAATTTGTAACTGCAGCTCTCCTGCTGGTGAAACTCATCCCCAGACAGCTGCTGGGGGCACAGCTGTGTAGACACAACCCCACGGAGGCGACTCCCACCAGCAACTGAGCCCCCTCCGTCCCTGCTGCCAGCGCCCGGAATCTGCCAGGGATTCCGGGGAACACAGCTCTGGCAGCACCAGCGACCTCCTCCTCACAGCCAGGCTGATTTTCCAGCCATCAGCAAGTGTTCCCGGGCTGCAAATGGGAGCTGTCACACCCCGGGCTGCAAATGGGAACTGCACAGAACCTGTCACACCCCAGGCCAAGTTACTGAGCGCTGCTTACGTGGACAAATTCTCATTTTATCTCCATCAGCATCCAGCAAGTCACTGCCCTGAGCAGCTCAGAAAATATTTGGGCTAATATTAGACTAAAATCCTCCAGCTCTTCTGGACTCATTGGTTATTGTCATTTACAGATTTTATTTTTAAACTTGGTACTGAATAAAAGGTGTGGTGAGCAAAATGATTCCTTTATAAATTCCAAATAATTCTCAAGGAAAAGGGTCACAGTATCTTTTGGGGGTGTCTTTTTTGGAGAGGTTGTTTGATGTTTGTTGGGGTTTTTAAAATAAACTAGCAGAGAATACACTAAGAACACCTCCGCTGCCTTTGGTACATCAGCATTAACTTTTGAAGAAATAAGTGCCAGCTGTGATATTATTTACATCTAAAAAAGATTAAAAGAATAATTCAGATTAATCAAACTACGTGAGAATTTGCTTTAATCCCTGTGACAACCTGGAAATTCAAAGCTTCATTTTCTGGGTTAAGCTTGAAGTTGAGAATCTGCTGTAAAAAGTGTAATATTGACTCCTGCCCCAATTAAAACAGCGACAACTCCCTGTGACCTGGGAGATGAGAACCCTTTCTTTTATCCCAAATTCCTGTGGCACTGCCATTCGGTAAATGAGGAACTGAGTGACCGGATTAAGGCTCAGCACCTTCGGCGTAGGCGTGTCCACAACCTGAGCAAAACCAAAAGCAGAAGCGGCCTAAAACTTTTGGAAAATATTGTGGAAACTGCACAAGGTGGGGCAAAAAGGAAGTTCTAGGCTGTATCTAAACCACCATTTTAAAATTATTTTTTAAAAGTAATTAATCCCATTGAAAAGAGGGGAGCAGAACCCCAGAGGCCGAAGCTGTTGACTTTCAAGGTTATACATCTTCTGACACTGTCAATTACTATGGAATCTATTTCAATGGAAAAATGTATGGATTGAAGTATGGGTTTGATGATGGGATAAGTGTTGTCTACTGGTATAATATCCTGGAAGATGCCAGCTGAGCTGGGGTTAAACACTGGATTAAATAACTGGCAAGAAACGACTGCTGAAGAAGCCGTCTCGAGTTACTCGCCCTGCGCCGTGTCTCCCCCATGAAATCCTAAAGGTCAGGCTGAAGGTTTCTCCAGGGATCTAAGAATACAGGACAGGGCAGTGGGTGGGAGAAGAAAACATGCATGCCTCAAACAAGCCTCTGTCAATGGGAAAGAGTCTTCTGAGTACTTGCATGATTTGTTCCACGTCGGTGCCGAACGGGAGCCAGCAGGCAGCGAAGGACAACAGCACTGTCCCTGCCAGTTTAGCCAACAGCACCAACCTGCAACAGGACAGCACATCACCAGAGAAATCCAGGAATGCTGGACAGAAACCAACAGCAATTCTCATTCTGCAGCACAGGAACACATTACACCAGGTATCGCCCACAGAAACGAACTCAGGAGTGCCCACGTGCACATAAGGGCAATCCCATTCCCCACGCCAGGCTGATTCCTGAGGAAGATAAAACACTTTAAAGCCACTTACCCCTTTCCTTTCAGTCCCTTCTTGAAGCACTTTCCAAGTAAATAGCAAAAAAAGGGCAGGGAATGGTAGAGCTCCATTTGCTTATAATTTAAGGCCAAGCAAAATGCCACGGAGCCCAGGAGGTCCCAGTCATGGGACAAACAAAGGACAGCCCACAAGGCCAAGCCAAGGCTCACTGAGTTGTATATGGTTTTTTATGTCAAGGACAAGATACGCATCTCACTTCTGGAAGGCAGCAATTAGTGCCCTGAGGGGAAGCAGAAATAGCTTGTAAAACGAGTTTTGCCAAGTTAGTTTTAAGAACACATTACCAGTTGCGACTCTGTTGCCCCCAGAGATAAAAAATTTTACTTCTGTTTAAAGAGTAATTTCTGTAGTTCCAAGGTTTGATTCAGAGCTTGGCCAGACAAATACAAGGGCAAATTCTGTGTGTGTTAATTACACATGTAATGTCTATTCAGCCAACCCAGCTTTTGGTGGCAGTGACAGTTCTGCAACAAGCAACATTTTCTTCTTGGTATTTACATGATTAAAGATAAAGCTCTCACAGGCTTCCTCTTCCAGCTCCCACAAGATATGTGCAGAATATTCAAATATGTCAGTGTTCAAATTATGTATAATTCAGTTCAAGGACTTCTGAGGGGTTTGTGATTCTGTTACACTCACAAGGCACCCTCATCCATGACCAGTTCCCTGAGCTACTAATTCTGCTCAAACAATGAGTAATAGTTGCTAAAAACAATGTTACTGCCTTGTGACTTTGAAAAGAGCTTCCCAGGCTCAGATTTAGAAGAGACTAAGCTACACTTACTATTAAATTGCAACAAAGTATTAGCTTTGGGGTTTACTTGTTTTTTGAAAACCTTAGATAAACCAGTAAGACACAGAATCCCAGAATGGTTTGAATTGGAAGGGACCCTAAAGCCCATCCAGTCCCACCCCTTGCCATGGGCAGGGACTCCTTCCACTATCCCAGGCTGCTCCAAGCCCCAGTGTCCAGCCTGGCCTTGGGCACTGCCAGGGATCCAGGGGCAGCCACAGCTGCTCTGGGCACCCTGTGCCAGGGCCTCCCCACCCTCCCAGGGAGCAATTCCTTCCTAATTTCCGATCCAAGCCCACCCTCTGGCAGTGGAAAGCCACTCCCTCCTGTCCTGTCACTCCATCCCCAGTAAACAGTCCCTTGTATTTCTTGTATTGTCAGAAATGTCACAATATTTTGTTTTCCCTCTGTCAGCCTAAGTAGCTGTGACAACACATCCAGACTGCCCACGGAGCTCGGCCCACTCACATTTCCCACTCCACATCACCAGGTACATTTGACACCTCATTGATTTCACATCAGCAAACTCACACTGAGAGGCCCTGATCTTGCAAAGGTGCAGCAGCTCAGGGTAAACAAATCTCTGCCTTCCTGGAGCTGCTCAGAGGGTGGCGTTGGTCACATCAGAGCGGCAGGGCTGGCACAGAAATCTGCAGTAAATCCCTGCCTCCACAGCAGCTGCTACACCTCCACCAGCCCAGCCCGGGGTGAGCTGACAGCCCTGGCCCGTTTGTGTACAAAACCACAATTGTTACTAACGTAGACCCACCCGTGAAGGTGTCCACCACCACCGTGGACCAGTCAGCCCTGAACTCACCTCCCTGAGCTGTGAGGCCAAGGCAGAAGGGGAGGTTTTATAGAGCTGAACATTTCACACAGCTCCACCTGACACTGCTCTGCCATCCCAGGAAGATGTAAGGGGATTCCCTCTGCACACACAAATCACAGGAGCACAACCCATCACTCTCCTCACTGTCACAGCACCACTGATGCTGTCTGCAGTGAAGTGACTGACAGGGAGATGAGCTGGAGGCATGGGAAGAATGATATTCATGTTCGGATTGATTTGTGCCAATATCAATAATTTTTATCTCCGATATGTTTCAGACTTACAGCTTCCTTTGATATCTCTGTTTGGGGTGGGCAGAACCCTATCAAGTGCTAAGGAACAGTGATTCCATAAACAGGAATTCATTTCCATGCAGAACAAGGATACTGGAAGTGCCCATGGTCAATAAGGATGAGGCCTGGATAAAGCAGGATGCAAAGAGCACTGGAAACCTGGAAAAAAAGGATGAAAAAACAGAGGGGAAAAAGAATTAGTCCAAAATTAGGCATTAGACAGAGGAACTTCTTCTCCAGGACAAAAATGTGCCCCTCCATGGTTCATCCTGTATGTAGGAATCTTATTCTCTACAAGTAATCATCTGTCAGTAATATTTTGAAGAAATAAAAAAGGATAAAGATTTGCCATAAATGAGAAAATATTGAATATTGCCTGCCCTTTACAATAGCTCAAAGATCACCCACACCTATCTTAAACCCTAAACCACTCCAAAAATCAGGAGACCTATTATTCCAAAATCTACTGTAAGGAGTGTTCAAGACAAAGCAGCTCCCAAATCTCCTCCTGCCACACCATAAATTGTTTTTTTACTACTCAAGTAATAAATTCAGGGAAAAACATCATTCAGAACTTCATGGCTACTAAACTTAAGAGCATCTTGTCATTGAAAGCATTAAAATAAGTGCTGTGAGATAAAATAATGGTTTTTTTAATCTTTTTAAGTGAAAAGCCTATAATTATAATGATTGTCATCAGTTTTACGTGGAAGCCATCAGGGTGTTCTAGGTGTTAATTAATGCAGGGTTACATTTCTACCCTGTTCTAACGGTGTTTTCTTTGTTTAATTTACACACACCAGGTACTTGCCTTTTTTTTAGCAGACGTTTCTTTCAAGGAAAAACAATATAAAATAACTGCAGGGATATAAACCAGCAAATCAGCAACAAACACTGAAAAATAAAGATTAACTTTCCATTAGAATCCTCCCACAAGGAGGAGACAAAGAAAAAACACAGGCAAACAAACATCAAAATATCAGAAATAAACTGGGCAGTTCCACTTCAAAGGACAAAAAGAAACAGGTCTACAGAATTTGATCTTGTTAATGTTTCTAAGGCTCATTTCTGATGTCCCAAAGCTGCTGCTTCCACGTGTTCAGCTGTCCTGGCTCCTGGCACAGCCTCAGTCACACTCTAGTTCCTCACATGCCAAAAGCAGGGCAGGCATTCGGGAATGCCCCAAAGAAATCAGCCCTGACTGGACTCAGGTTGTGGGATAGGACAGAGAGGCTGGGGGCACAGCAAAGAAACTCCAGATTATCCCAATCTCTGTGTGAGTTACCAGTGATGGGGATAAAGAGACTGAAAGCAGGGATTTGGCTTTGATCACCTGCCTACAGCAAGGATTTGTAAGAGAGGGGACAAGAAAACAGAGCCAGCAGGTTTCCCTGCCCAGGGTATGTCCAGCAGGTGAATTCTTCTTGAGTGTTGTCTTAAAAACTCAAGAAAAAACTCAGATTATTTCTACAAACCACTTTCAGCAACTGTGCAGTGGTTCCAAGAGGGAAAGGATATGTTTAAATATTTCAGTTATCCAGGGATGAATTGTTTTGCCAGCTTAAGCCACAACTAAACAAATATACCCAAGGTGTTAGCAAAACAAATACACTGATGCTTAAAATAAAGCTGCCATTGACCACCCTGAATTATTTTAATGCATTCTTCTAATGGCTCCTGTTAAAAAGTGTTTATCAGCTCTCCAGATCCATCAGTGTTGTGTCAAGTGACTTGATTTCAAAATTAATAAAGACCATTTCAAGGGTAATTAAATTCTAGTGATTTTTATTTTTTTTTCAATTCAATCAATTACCAGAGAGCAGACTGAGAGGTTTGTGAAGTACAGAAAAGCTATTGATGAGAAACAAATTCTGCTTTGCAATCAGAAAGCATTTTGTGTCAGAAAAAGCAAAAGACTTTTAAAATTAAAGAAATAGTAACAAGAAACAAGAGTTCACTGGCCACATTGTTTGCTGTCCCACTGCTACAGCTACCAAATTATGGTACAAATCTTTTTCTGCATTTGTTTGCAGTTCAAAATAATCAAATGGTGTAAGCCAAATTTAGAATACAAGCAGTAAAATAAATTACTACTTTGTTGCTCACTGTAATAATATCAAATATCTCTGCCTTTGAGATCAGCTCCTAATGAAGATCTCTGACACCTCCAGAGATTGTTAAGTCAGTAAATGCCAGGCTACATGTAAAATAATATTACAATAAAAGCCAAGTGAAGCTAAAAATAAAAAGAGTATTTGTCAGAATGGAAGGGAAAACAAGAATATTATTTTCAAAATTAAAAAATGGGTCTATGCCACAAGGAATAGTTGTGTTTTAGAGTTTTTAATTAATTAATTGGACTGAAAACTTGTTTCTATATTTTATATTTGTCAGCTTCACAAGTGATGGCAGAAGAGGAAATAATGCAGGAATTTGGCTCAGAAACGGACCTGCAAAGCCACCCAATTAAAAAACTGAGAATAAACCAGTAAAGACAGAGAAGCTGCATATTAAACATGCTGAATTAGTAAGCAAGACAAATGTGCAGGATGATCCCAAGGAAATATAATCTTCCTACCTGTTGTACGCATAAATAACTTATGGGGCTGACTCTCATAGCCCCGAGATGTGTGCAGAGCAACCCAATCAGGATTTATTAACTTTGCACTGTAAAACAAAGTACAGACACATCAAAATGCAGACAGTTCTCATTTCCCTTTACACTCCTTGCAGCAATAAAGATGACATGCACAGGAGCAGATTCCAAGAATTAAGATGAATGAGAAGAAATATTTCAGAGAGCAATAGTGATCAATGAAAGCTTTTCCTCACCACTAGATCAGTTTACACTATAGACTGTTTCACAATTAAAAAAAAATAACCTTTGGAAACAGTAAAAATGGAATACAATATTTATTAGGACAAGATAACCACCTCCAGTCTGGTTCCAGGGACTTTAAAAAAAAACAATTGTAAATACCTTTCATGCTTAAGTATTAAATATAAACCATTTACAGTTCACATAGATGCCCCACATAGCTGTGCCTGTGCACTTTAACCTACATTCTTATTCCATAAGTCTCATTCCAACAGCAGCAAAGCCCTTGTGGAAAAAGTATTCCAATAACAGAATTCTATTTACATGATATCCACTCATCAAATGTCACGGGCTGAGCACACACGACAGCTTTCCCAGGCAATGCCCCCTTTTCCTACAGCACTTTTCCCTGGGCATCACAGATCCAGCAGTGGCTTCCAGGGAAAGCTGAATATCCAAGTCACATCTAAATTTACAGAGCTGGCAGAAAGAAAAATGTAACACAGAAGAATTTAAAACACTGAACTTACATGTAAGCACACACAAAACTGTGATAGGCAGTGAGAGGTGGGTAATCGAGGCCCCAGTACAGCAGGTTGTTATCACTTGTATTGAAGTACCTAGAAAAATAAAATTCAGTTTAAAGACTACATTTCCAGCTTGGTTTTGACCCAAGGAAAAGGCTGAATATTAAATGTATTCCAAATCCAAAATAGAAGGTGGCAACTTCTTTATCTGCTTATTTTTACTTCATATTAAATAAGTCTCAAGCAACAAAATAACAGCAGAAGTGATTCAGAGTTCACACATTTGTGGTTGCAAAAAAAGCTGCTAAAGCTCACTTCAGTGGAGAGGGAAACTCCTGGTTCTACCTCCAAATCCAGGTGGACCACATGAAAGGAAGGAAAAGGAATTGTGTGATTATGTTGTGTCAGGATTTCTATGGCAGCAGTTAAAATGAAGTTGCCTCTCCCAAATGAGAGCAGAGAGGTTTGTCCAAGGAAAAGTTCCAACAATAAGGACCAGCCCCTTTCCATCTCCCAGTGAAACACTGACTGGCTGCTCCCACTGCCACGGGGCAGGCTCTCTGCTTTTCTACTTCCTCGCTTCAAATGCGGCCAATTTTTGACATTTATTATAGTAAATGATATTTCTTGAATTCTTTATGAGCTGCCTGAAGTGTCTTCTGAACTGATGATAAATCATGTTTCCTTGAGTTGCATCTCTGCTTCTTATCCTACAATTCAAGATTGCTCCTGCCGAGGCAGTGCAGATTCTTCATGCAGAATGTCATAGTTTGCAACTTTCAGGAAACTTGCCAGTTTTGGGAGTTTGTTTTTTTCATTTTACCTTCCATGAACTCATTGTTTCAATAAGAAAAGAAAAACAATCCTTACATATCCAGTAATTTTTAGTAAGGAAGCTTTCAGAGTTTTAATTAGCAGAGAATATAAGAAGGGATGTTCCTAAAGCAGCCTTTAGTAAATAATGTCAAGACTTTAAAGAATAATATAAAATAGAAATATTAAAATTCTAGAATGCAATCCCTTGCATGTCAGCCAAGACATGGTGTTCCAAACACCCGAGACTGAATAGGACTTTGCTGCATTAGAGAATCAATTCCCAAAGCAGATCCAACCCAAAAAACCCTCCAGTTATAAATAAAATATTACATAAATTATAAAACCAGAGAGCAAATACAAGCCCAAGGTGCCCACCTGGCAGCCCCTCAGCTAAACCCAGCCTGCAACAGCGTCTGATCTGGCCCCTGGGAATGCCTGGGAATTGGCTGCTATAACTCCTAATTTTAAGCAGATATAGTTCAGTGTAGCAGAGTGGATCAAAGCTGCCAACTCCCTCATTATGTAACACCTCTGGCACAGTCAGGGTTTGGATATCCCAGAAAAAAGAGAACAAAAATGATAATATAGGAAGTACAGGATGATCTGAGGTCACTAAACAGAGCCATCTGCAGAGTTCACGTAGATTTACAGAACACAAGTGAACTCATTTTCTCTTTTGTCAGATTAGTCTGCTCCCCAACAGACAGCCAGGGGAAAGTTACACCACACACAACACCTCTGTCCTTGCTGGAAGATGACCTGGAATTCCAATACATTCTAGTTTGAGTTGTAGCACATATATAGACTAAATGTATACTGTTTCATGCAAGCTCTAAGGAATATCAGCAATAATGTAAAAAGAAATAAAATATTGAGAATCATTTTCCTTCTGCTTTAAGTGATTTGTACAAATGAAGCTCCAAACCTTTACATTTAGATTCCAAGCACCCACCCATCTAAAAATCTCATGGATCACGGGTGTGAACAATGGGCTCAGAGGTGTAAAACACAACCAGGATTTCCTTCCATTCTCCCTTTGTAAGCACAACCTACCACTGCCTGATGGGTAAGTTATAGGTGATTTCTTGCCAGTGCCTCTGAGCCTCGTAGTCTCCATACATGGGTGGTTTTCCTGCCCCTAAAAGGAGAGGACACAGCATTTAGGAAATTATTTGGTTTACAGTGATTGCTTTCCCCCAGTTATATACTGCATATTAATACATTACTAATTTTATTCTCCATTCCTCTATACTGAGAGCAAATAGAGACCTCATCATGCAGTCTAACAGAGGGGAAAAAAAAGTTATGTGTTCTTTTGGCTTTCTGGAGATTTCTGCAATAAGCATTTATCAAGATACTCTGCTGTGAAGAACTGCTTCCTCATCTGACAAAAAAAATCATTTCCAAGTGCAGATGAAAAATGTGGTACTTTCCCTGAACTAGGAAAATGCACATAATCGACATGTTACAGTGATTTCGTGGGAACTGCTGCACTCCCTTGGTATGTGACAATTGTCAATATTCTCACTTGTGTTTCAGCCATGTCATGGTACCTTGCTATCAATATCATTATAATATTATTTTCTATTTTCATGGAAAAGAAAAGCTTTATCAATTCAAATACTTCAGATGTCAAATATTCCCCTCGATGCAAGACTAACTCTGATAATGGCAGCATGCTGAGCATCTTCCCAGAGTTTATTTACTTTTATTAACCTGATCACTGAGAACAGAAACTGGACTGATTGTGCTCCCAGTGAAATACTGACATGAGCCAGACAGAGATTTAAGAGATTCTTTAAAATATAGGAAAGCCATCTCTGGTTTTTCCCATGATCTATGTTTGTGGGAATCCCACGAGCTCAGGAATGTGCAATTTATCCCCAGAAAGTGGAAAGGACCTCTAATCTCTGCTAATTTCTTCCTGGGTGGTGGAGAGAGCAGATTATCTCCACTCTGTGACACATTCAGCCTAAAGTTTCCCAAGTAAGTGAGGTCACTGGAGCACTGGAGTATTATCAGTGTCAATTCTCTAGCTGTAAATCCAGTGGAACAAAGAATCTGCCACCTGATTATTGAAACACAAAATAGATGTTAGCCAAATTTTAGAGTGTGTGTTTGTGTGTTTATCAATTTCTCAATCTCTAGGGGGAAAAAAGGGATGAAAAAAATGGTCTTCAGAATGATCAAAAGAGATCTTAATCCAAAGGTTTGATGATAAAAAGCCAAATACAGACTGATCAGTTAGTTTGACAACGCATATTTAGCTTCCATCTACAGCAAGCATCAGATATACAGATAAATTGAGTTAAAAATTAATAAAAATGGAATATTTTATTTTAAAAGGGTCACAAATACGTTAAAAGTAGAGATCTTATTCAGTTTTATTGTTAACCTGGAAACAGACTTTTTAAGGGTTTGAAGCTGCCTTCCAACACCTGTATTTAGCAGGAGCTTAGCATTGCACTAAAAAAATTATACATTAACTTATGAAACCAAATTTTTCCTCAATAATTTCCCAAGACCAGGTCATCACTCACGGTAACCTTTCAAAGCCAGGTATGAGCTGCCTGCTTATTCATTTAATTCCAGAGGCAGATCCAAAAGCAAGCTGGATGGCAAGGAATGGGGTGGGAATGAGACAGAGATCCAAGACTGTACAGTAAATGAGGGTGGAATTAAAAGTTTATCACTGCTGCATGAAGTCAGAGAGACAAAAAATAATCCCAATGGATTTATGTGTTTGACAGCTCTAACACTGGGTTTGTCTTTTTACAGCCAGCCAATGCTCCAAGTTAAGCTTTAATAATTTGCTGGACTGGATCAGATTCAGCTTTTCCTATTCCAAAAGCAGTTATGTGAGCACTGTGGAGGAAATAATATTTTAAAATTGTTATTTTAGCTCAGGCTTTATTTTAGACTCTCTTCCACTATCTTGATTGGTTTGAAATTAAATCAACTTACAAAAATCCAGTTAGCAACAGAATTCTAAATAAATCCTCTTGCAGTGCAAGAGAAATTCAGTGTATGCCTAAAGACAGGGTGTTTCATGCCTAGAGATGGGTAAAAACCTCAGTTACCTACAGATCTCTCAGAAATGGCATTTTGAGAAAGCAAACTCAAAACAATTGGGAAGGCAGTTCAGCTTCAAACAAATTCTTCAAGTAAATGAAACCCAGAAGTACCAGTTTAAAATCACCAGAATATTCCTGAGCAGCTCCAGCTACTCGGGGGATGACGGTCCCCATGGCCTCAAAAAACCTGAGCAGAATTTAACTGAGCTTGTGGTTCTTTGGGCTGATAAGGATTGAAAGTATTGGTTCATTTTTTATCTTTTTTTAAATTTGCAGAGGCCAAGCCTCGTGCAAGCTTATTCCAAGTGTAGGACTGGAACTGAGGGGCTTGGAAAGGAACTTGCTAATTCTTTGCAAGCCTTCTGACACAGAGAGGAGAAAAACTCATCCATTAACAGAATGCAGCTCTGGCTCCTGCTGTAAACAAGTGTAAGGAGATACAGCTACAAGGCAGAGTAATTGTTCACTCCGTGTCACCTCTACACTGTCTTCATTAGCGCCAGGATTAGGTAAATACAAGTTAAGGTTATGTCTGCTACAGAATTTAAAGGATAATAATAAAAAAAAAGTACAACTCGACTGCAATATTCTGCAAATAAAGGCACAGGGGAAAACAGCCAGATAGTCAACGTAAAATATAACTGACCATCCCCAGCACCACCCAAAAGTAAGTTAAGGTGGTTTTTATTCAGTGTTCTGCTCCAAACAGTCATGTTAATCCTTGCACACTTCAAAAAATAAGAGAAAGGAATTCTGGGGGAAATCAAGAGGAACTAAAAGATAACAACAGTTGAAATAATACATTGCTTCCTATTTATGAATTTATATAAATAAAAGCAAAAAATTAAGCCATAAGTAACATCTATTTTCATTTATCACAACCCTCTCCGAGGCTGCTGCAGCCTGTGCAGGTGCCTTACCTGAGTAGGACCCCAGGGACACAGCCCAGCGCACGGTGAGCGCCAGTAACACCGTGATTGTCATCAGGCTCCACTTCTCCATGGCTGTGCTTTGGGACACACCAGGGACCTGCAAACACACCAGGAGCACTGCTACAGCCCCATCCAGGCCTCTGTCCCTCAGGCATTGCTGCTATGCAATTCCTACACTAATAACTCACTGCGTTATTAACAAGCACAGGGGTTTAAACAGTGAGTAAATGTCCCAGTATCAAGTGATGCCACTTGTTTCCTCAGTTCAGAGCACCACGGCCAGGTTATGCAAAGTTCACATCTGGCATAGGCACCACTGCTGGTTTAAACACAACAAAAGTTATTTAAAAGTCAGTCAGTGTCAGGAGACATTCCCCATCCTTCTACCCCCAAAAAAGCAGCAGGGCTGATGTCCCACCAAGCTTAGTTCACCACACTAAGGATCCAGTACAAGTAAGAAATATTGCCATATTTGTCAAATTGAAGGCCACATGCATCAAACTCAGAAATCAAGAAACAGGAAAATTATTATGTTGCTCTATGCAAAAAAAAAAAAAAAAAAAAAAAAAAAAAAAAAAAAAAAAAAGCACTAACTATAGAATGTGCAAACTTTGACCCTAAGAATCAAAAATATTTTAGTCTGAACTAGGAAAAAAGCGAGGGAGAAACTGCTCCAGTCTTAAAGAGTACAACTATCACAGACTTTCCTTGAAGAAAAGGCAATATTGAATTTAAGTCACTTTAATACACTTGTTACTGAGCAAAAATAAAAATCCTACCCAACAGAAGCACCGAGCTGCAGTTTTAGTAACAGACGAGCAACATCTAAGGCATGTTTAGGTTATTCTACTCCAATTCCACCCATATTTATTTACTATTCACACAAAGGTGTGACCCAACACCACCACCAAGGGGAGAAGTTAATTAATATTATAAATCTGTATAAATGGCAGCAGATCTCCATCTATAGGTAGAAAGGTGAACACTGATATTTGCATATTTTCACCTGTGCCTAAGTCACAGGGGAGGCACTTTTATCTAAATAAAAGATACATCTGTCCTTCTTTTCTACCTTGCCACAACATTAATTAATTATACCTTTTTAATTATTACATTACACCAGCCTCACCTACAGATTTCCCCACCTCTGTTCCACTCATTTACTTCTGCCATTCCCTACATTTGGAATAATGTTTTCCCAGTTTTCTGGGATATTGAGTTTCTTTCTCAGCTCTCACAAGCGGCTCTTAAAATATTCTTTCCTACTTGTTTTTCACCTTTAATAACTATCCCATATCACCTATAAGAAAAAGCCATGCTTTTATTAGATTCTAAAGCACAGAACTCTTAATTCTTGGTATTGTGTGGGTAACAATGTTAGACAAGGAATAATTTTCAGGGGATGATAAAGCTGGTTTGGTCAATCCCAAACTTTTCACCTTCTGCCTCTGGATGTGCAACACCTGAGGGTCTCTCAAGATCCCACCTGTAAGCAGGAGGTGAAAATCACAGCTAAAAAAAAAAAACCAAAAACCACTATCCTCCCACACTGCCTACGATGAAGATTCAGATAAGTAACACCAATACAAACCACCCACTCCTGGCCCAGGGAGACTGACAGAACTCAGCCACAGATGCACGGCCCCGAATATAACTTGTTTTAAAACAGATGTCAGCACACATTTCAGCAGCTGAAAAACGCACACACTGACTGAAGAACTTAATTTGTTGCAGCAATACCTGTCTATAATCCTACTGCTCCCCTAATCCTTGTCAGGAGAGGCCTTTATTCCTCACATCACCCCCCACCCTCACACCTCGCTCACCCGGCTCTGTCCCGGCCTCCTCAGAGCCCTCAGGGCGGGCTGGCACTGCGGGGCTCACAACGCGGCCGAGCTGCTCCCGGCCACCAGCGGACCCTGCTGCCCCTCAGCCCGCTCTCCCTCAGCCTCCTCAGCCCGCTCTCCCTCAGCCTCCTCAGCCCGCTCTCCCTCAGCCTCCTCAGCCCGCTCTCTCTCAGCCTCCTCAGCCCGCTCTCCCTCAGCCTCCCAGCCCGCTCTCCCTCAGCTCCCGCAGTCTCCTCAACCCGCTCTCCCGCAGCACCCTCACCCCTCAGAGTCCTCAGCCCCCACAGCCGCCTAACAACCCTCGTCACCCCACAGCCCCCTCACCTCCCTCAGCTGCCCGGCGCCCGTGGCCGCGCTCAGCCCCCTCACGCCCTCAGCCCGTCCCGCCCGCGGGCTCTCACCGGGCTCGGG